>CAKAOH010003972.1:0-24112 GCA_916701665.1 Sebastiscus tertius
ATTTATTTATTTATTTATTTATTTATTTTATTTGAGTTTAGATTCCTGTTATATATCAGACAGATGAACAAATAAAATCACCTGAACAACCCATGTTGGAAATGCTCCTTCCAAGGTATTGCTTCTTATTATTTTATTAACTAATTTACTATCACACAGGACTTAAAACAAGTTTGTGTTAATGCGTTAATATTGCGTTAACTTTTGCAGCCCTTGTTGCCACTAAACAAAGTGTAGTAGCAACTACACTCTGTTTATTCTTTAGACTGACCATCTGCCCTCATCAAGGGTCTATTGTGTGGCACACTTCATGTGCCCTCTCGCCCCGGGGTTATGACCTCTGGGATGAGATGAGTCGAGGCCTATTGACCAGCTGTTTGCACTCCTGGCATCATATACACATGCACCTCCATGCTTCAATGCCTCCTTGCTGTATTACCACGCCTTATCTTTAAGTGCATGTGGGGTGAGTGTCTGCAGAGAGAGATCAAAAGAGGTGATGACAGAAGGCCTGTAGAAGTGTGGCGGTGTGTCTGTAGTTCTACTACAGCTCCCAGGATCCCCCAGGGTCGTTCAGCAGACTAATATTGAGTTCGGCTTTGATCTTTATCGGAAGCCAGAGCTCTGCAGCCAAAGGCCAAACACAAATTGACCCTCTGCAACACCGAGGCCTGATCGATGAGGAAGTTGTGTCGGTTTCCACCATTCATCGCCGCCACTGATAAAATCTCAAATGAACCACGAGCACAGCGGCAACTTAACATTCACACACAGCGACATCTTAATCCGCACCGCTCTTTGCGCTGACAGCTTTCTCATTTGCCAGCGTTTAACTGAAAGTCAATTTGGAGCAGATGGCGCAGTTAAAAGATGCCCCGTAATCCTCTCCCAGGAAGGGGTTAGAGAGATGCGGGGGAAGGGTTGGGGGGTGGGGTGAGAGGTCTCTGCGTGATTTCACTGCAAGGTTAGGAAAGAAATGCGTGCCACAAAGCTTTGCTTCCACCTTAACGACGAGTTCACAGTGCTGTGTGAGGTGAAGCTGGTTATCATGCACAGTGTGGCTCACTGAGGTAAATCCTTTATTACTCACAGCTCACGATCTAGATAAATAGACATGTGGTATACTGACACACCAACTTGTTTGTCACCATGTCCTGACATAACCTTGTTTTTGCCCTCAAGAGTCAATTAACATCAGCCTGAATAGATGAGACAATACTAAGAAAAACGCAATGGGATCTAATCCAAAGTTCCAGGATTGGGTTTTACCAGCTATTCGTAAATTCGTTCCTACTGTGGGTAAATTCCTTGCAAAATTCATCAAAACAATTAGCTTGTTTCATGATTTTCTAAAGCTGGTTGCACCATTAAAATGTAGCTGTTAACGTAACATCAGCTGTAGCACAACTTCCAAATATATATTAAACTTAACTGCTAATCCTTTTTAAGTGTAGATATTACTTTGTGGGAACAATCATGCAACCTAGGTGACATTATTTGGTCATTCAGTCTAACGTTATTAGCATAACATTCTGTATTTTGAGGTATGTTGTATTATTTTCGGGAAAAAAAAAAAGATGCGGTTTAATTACATCATAATTAAATCGTTAGCTTTGTCCGTTGCAACACTTATACCTGGTAATTACTGTGTTTAAATTAATATTTAGTAACTCATAACATTCTGTATTTTGAGATATGTTGTATTATTTTTGTGAAAAAAAAATTATGCGCTTTGTCCGTTATAACTCAGTTAGCAACTCAACAATTTATACTGGGCAATTTCTGGGTTTAAATTAATATTTAGTAACAACTATTCTCTAGATTATTTATTTATTTATTTAGACTAATGGAGATTAATATACAGAAAAAATACAACTACATAATTGTGATGATAAACAATTAGAACAAGATATATATAATAACAAACAATAACAATAAATATATCAAAATAACAATAAAGATATCAAAGAACTATTTTATGTGGTGCATCCCGTTTTCATTTAGTGATGCCTAAATCACTGAAGAGTAAATACTTATAGGCCATTACAAGTTTTAATTTACAAAGATTACGTTAACTTAACCAAGCGTCATTTGACCATTTGTAATTGAAGGTATTTAAGATCTTTCTAGTTTACATAAACCACTCAGGTCAGATAGTGCAGTTGTTCCCAACCTATTTTGCTTGAAGCTCCCCTCCCCTCTTACTTGTATCTAAGAAAAGCTGAGAAAATGTTGTTTTTGAAAGGCTAAACACCAACAAATACGGATTGAAGCAGAATATTTTGTTATAAAAATATGCTGTGAATTTTGGAAATAATTGCATCTACCGTTTTTCAATAAATGTTGACTTTTGGAGTTTACAACGCTCTGGAGTTATTATATACAGACGTTTGTATAAATTATCCAGTAAGTGTGTTATTATTATTTGGGTGGAAGTAACGAAAATCAGTAGAAGAAAAGGGAAGTGATGAAAATACTTACAAATTAATAACGGAAGCAATGAAAATGAATGTGAATTGAAAAATAGAGTGTTAAACTCTGTTGCGTCAACTTGATTGGCATTTTATTTGAAACAGTGAATTAACAATTTATCACTCTATTTTTCAATTCACATACATTTTCATCACTTCCCTTTTCTTTAATTATCTTTTGTTAATTCCACCCTTGAGGCCACTTTCCTTAAATGATAAATGGCAATTGTGTGTTGTGATGTATGTAAGATGGTGAAAATGATGGAACGTGGCTCTGTTTTCATCGTATCACGACTGTTTTTAGTCAAATCGGCCTTGAATTAATCAAATCACTTGATAATATATTCAATTCAAATGCATTTTTCATCACCTCCATTTAAGTTTGTTTCAGACAATAAAAGTTAATCATGTTATACAGATGATCTTTTGACTGAGCTCATGAAAGTTATTCATCATCATTAGACAGTCAGGATTCATCATGATTATGCCGGCCAAACAATTCCTATTAAGTTGACACACTTCTCGCAACACTAATCCTTTTACTGAATTTAAATACGTGCCTACGAAGAGACCAATCGCAGCTCGAGGCATTATTCAAAGTGACCAATCGGGATCTTTGAGGGAGAAATAATTCCCGCCCCGAATAAAGCCATATGACTGGTTCCTCTTTCTTGTCTCCAAGGCTGTTTACTGCAGTCGGCTGTCTGTCTGGACTCTGTCTGCATGCCTGATTGCAAACATGCATATAGCAGTGACTGGGTGATGTTTTGTTTCCTGTGCTTTGCCATTGCGCAACGCTTCCACTGGCACTTAGCCAGTCTGTCAGCCAGTCTACCATCACCTCAGGCCATTCACAAAGATACTGAAAACAAACTTGAACATCAACATCTTCTGAACATAATAAATATATATTTTATCTGCACTGCTGACAATCTACTTCCCCCCTCTTTAATTACTTGTTACTGTAGTCATGCTGCGTCTTGCAGAGAAAACTAGACTGCAAACTTTTATCAAGAGACAAAAAACTAAAACTTGTGTTTTAGTTATACACGTGCAAATCTACTTTTGACAACCTCAGAGCAAACAACAGTTAGACCATATTACATATTAGCAACCTGCTAATCTCCACACTTAGTAAACACGTATGACTCGTCTAGGCTAAGTAAGTATAAGTGTGAAAGGTGAACGTAGCTTAGCAACAGCTAGTGCAACCAGTTCGGGTCCAATGGTGCAAACGAAACTCGTGATCTTACAACCTTGGAAGTCGTGTACACAACATGCTTCAAGTGGTTAAGTCATGAGAACACCGCTGCAACGCAACGGCAATATTAACGTTACTGTCTGTGTCTAAAAGCCACAGAGGCTAATAATTTAATATAAAATATTAAAGGTCCCATATCGGGCTCATTTTCAGGTTCATACTTGTATTTTGTGTTTCTACTAGAACATGTTTACATGCTGTATTGTTAAAAAAAACCTTTATTTTCCTCATACTGTCTGCCTGAATATACATGGATTTACCCTCCTGTCTGAAACGCTCCGTTTTAGTGCATTTTAACAGAATTGCAACAGAATTGCAACAGAATTGCGTTGCTTAGCAACAGTTTGGGTCCATATTTACTTCCTGTCAGCTGATGTTATTTGCATACAGTGCAACAGGAAATAAACTGGGACACATTTAGAATGTTTCCATTTAAAACCATGTAATGGTGTACATATATTGTATATTTGTGACATCACAAATGGACAGAAATCCTAACGGCTTGTTTCAAACGCGCAATTTCTGAATACGAGCTGTGTGTATTTCTCCGTATATTGAGCGGTTTGATAGTTTAACAGTATTTATATATCGCACTTAAACCTGCTTTATAATATAAAAGACATGAAAATCTCACTTTTTACGATATGGGACCTTTAAAACATGTGTTTAATTGACGGTGAATTTTATGTAATGTTAAATATAAGAGTTGATCCAGTTGATTTTGAAGCATTGCTACCACGTGTCTGGTGCAGGGGTACATTGTATGTTTTCTGTTTCACTCATATAATTCTGATCAACAGGATCTCTTTCACCCCTTTGTGGTCTTGGCAATGCTAATTAGATATTTCCCATCTTTCCGTGACATGAATAAGCAGTAGTACAGTTTGTTCCAGCAGAAGCAGCAGCAGCAGTAGCACATACTTCTACAGTAGGTCACTGAGTTCATTCTGCAGTAGGTGACTGTTTTCAGCCTGACACATTCTTTGTCCGCCGGCTGTACTCGTGTAAAAGGTCATCTTCAGTGGTAAACGCGTGTGGATCTTCTATATGTTTGCTCAGAGGAACTCTATTAGCACATTATCTAAAGAGGCTGATTTGCCCCGTGACTCAATCATTGCTCCAGCACAGAGAGAGATCGATCAGCAGGTCAGTCGATCCTGATCAATCAGTCTGATGGCTATAGGGTCGTTGGTTTCTTCCTGTAATTACTAGGGCTAATGCGATACCAATGCGTTAATGCAAATATATTTTAACACCACTAATTTCTTTAACGCAATCGGTCTTTCGGGGGTTGTAGCGTATGTGAAACTAGAAAACCTAAGGAATCCATTGGTACCAACCATATAGCTTGTCACGAAACAGGCTACTGTACATAACGCTGCAAACTTACGGTACATTTCGGCGAGGAAAAAACTGTTATGGCCATTTTCAAAGGGCCCCCTTGACCTCTGATCTCAAGATATGTGAATGAAAATGAGTTTTGTAAGGTCGAGATAGGTCCGACAATGTGTAAATGTGTCTCTGCTGAAGGACTTTTCTAGGGCTGCTAACGATACCAGAAGGACAAAGTCTCCTTGTCATGTGTTTCACTGTGTGAGTGTGAGTGAGTGAATAAGAGAGGATAAGACAGAGAGCGAGCCTGTTTGCATCAGGACAGTGCACAAACATTGCTAGTTTTACTTACGTCACAGGCAAGTGGCTGTAAAAGCAGGAAAAACGTGGATTACGTCATGCGGTCACAGTCTATCCACAGAGAGCCTGTTATCAGCACAGCACAGGCATGAATGTGCTCTCAATGCAAATAGCATGGCCTCACAGCCCTCTGTGAACCTGTCTGCTGTCGGCACGTCTGCAGCAATGAATGATTACTGATTGTTTCTTGTTCTCTGTCTTTTGATCAGAGCCTGCTTAACAGACAAAGGAGATTTAAAGGAGCTGAAACTAATCTAAAGTTAAAGGTCCCATATCGTGCTCATTTTCAGGTTCATACTTGTATTTTGTGTTTCTACTAGAACATGTTTTGGATGCTGTAATGATAATACTGTCTGCCTGAATATGCCTGTATTTATACCTTTGCCTGTCTGAAACGCTCCGTTTTAGCTCATTTCAACAGAATCTCAACAGAACTGCGTTGCTAGGCAACAGCATGGGTTCATGTTTACTTCCTGTCGGCTGATATCATACACTTGCAACAGGAAATAAACTGGGAAACATTTAGAATTTTTACATTTAAAACTGTGAAGTGGTCTATATATATATATTGTAGATTTGTGACATCACAAAATGACAGAAATCCTTGTTTCGAAGGCACAGTTTATGAATTTTCTCCGAGCGTTTCGATATTTTCACAGTATTTGTATAACTCATAATATAATTTATAATAAAAACAGACATGAAAATCTCCCTTTTTTTACAATATAGGACCTTTTAAAGGAACGTTCAACAGCAAACAGCAAAAAAACATCAATGAGCTACAAATGTGTATTGATCTGCAGATGTAAATAGTCCCCAATAAATGCATTTGAGTAACGTTTGCTATAAACTACAATGCCCAGCTGTTTTAGGAGATTGCTGAGCCTCTTTTAAAAATGAAACCTCATATTTGTGACTAGTTTTTAAAGATTTATAGGCTACATCTTCAGCAGGAACCAATGGGGTTGGAGCTGAGAGCCACAGACTCAGTTAATGGAACAGTTCACTCCAAAATCAAAACTAGATATTTGTCCTCTTACCTCTTAATGCTATTTATCAATCTAGATAGTTTTGGTGTGAGTGTGCCGAGTGTTGGAGAGATATTGGCCGTAGAGATGTCTGCCTTCTCTCCAATATAATGGAACTAGATGGCGCTCGGCTTATGGTGCTCAAAGCGGCAAAAAATAGATTTGAATATATATATATGTATATATATATATATATATATATATATATATATATATTACTCAAGATAATCCACAGAGCCTCTCATCCATGAGATGCACGCTTCTGTCTGTCTTTATGACTACTAAACTGAACCTAACAGAGCTAAACTTAATCATTAAACTTAATTATTTACCATTAAATCTATGGGTCTATTCTGGTTTCAAGTCAACGCTCAGCTGTGAAAATCAACGGATCAGCTCCAGCAGTGTCACATGCTCTTCTGTGACGCTGCAATCATTTGCTAATTTTTTTAACGGCTCCTCGACATCTCAAAGGGAACAAATAAAGCAGTCACACCTTGGACTACATAGTAAAAAAGATGCGTTATTATTATTCCAGCAAAGAAGTTGCTGCACAAGGAGCACCATAAGCCTGTTTATCATGTGTGTAGGTCAAAGGTGACAGTGCTGACACTACCGTCTGGTATGAATGAGGGCTGTTTCTCGCTTATGTTGATAAAGTCAACACAAGGAATCTTATCAGGAAGTCACACATATTGTTTTTGGAAGTCATCTATCTGGTAGTGCTGCGTTCAGAAGTCAGAATTCATCAGCGGGAGACGGGACTTGAAAGCAGACAGATACCAGCATCCTGTTTGACAGAGACAGACAGAAATGGCCTCTGTGACACTAATTTGAAAGGAATGTGTGGTATGGGAGGCGGCGTTGTATAAGCCCTGGCAATTGTTTATCAGCTGGTACACAAACCTCCACTCGGCACACACACACACACAACAGGCCGTTCTTGGGAGACAGGTTTTAAAGGAAAATGGTAAATGACATGCTCATTAACATAGCCTTTGTTTGGCAAATGAACCTCGCATATTCTCCTCCTTTGCAATGCAAAATCAACACATAAGCCATTCCAGTCACGCATAAATAGAGAGACTCACTCAGCAACTATTTCTGGTGTTAAGAGACGTCTCACATGGTTTCGACGGCTGTACTTTAAAGGGCCATTCAACAGAGTTTCAGGCTTATTCATCTGTTATAAAGCCACACCAACGCCCACCTGATGGTGGAGTTTGGTAGTTTGGTATGGAGGAAATGTGACATAAATTGATACTTCTGTTTTAATTTGCTTCTTTATTTATTTATTTTTGTAATAATTCTCTATTAATTTAATTTTCTGTTTGATTTTCCCTTTTATTTATTTATGTATTTATTTTTATATTTATTTTCAGGTTTATTTGTCTGTTGTAAAACAACACCAACGTCCAACCGATGATGGAGTTTGGTATGGAAGATGGAACCTGCCATAATAAATAAATAAATGAATGACTCAATAAATAAATAAATAAATATGTCATTAAATGTAGCAAAAACAATATTTAAAATAAATGTAGCCATTAATTAATTGATAAAATGTGACATAAATTGATATTTTGGTTTTAATTTGCTTCTTTATTTATTTATCTTTGTATTAATTCTCTATTGATCTACTCTTCTGTTTTCCCTTTTATTTATTTATGTATTTATTTAATTAATTTTGAAATGTCTTTTTATATTTCATTTCAGGCTTATTCGTCTGTTATAAGACTACACCAATGTCCACCTGATGATGGAGTTTGGTATGGAGGACGGAATCTGCCAAAATAAAAAATAAATAAATAAATGACTTGATAAAAAATAAATATGTCATTAAATGTAGCAAAAATAGTATTCAAAATAAATGTAGCAATTAATTGATAAAATGTGACATAAATTGATATTTCTGTTTTAATTAGCTTTTTTATTTATTTATCTTTGTATTAATTCTCATTCTTTTTTATTTGTGTATTTTAATTAATTTTAAAATGTATTTATTTATTTTTGCTTTTATTTTTTATTTATCTGTTCATTTATTTTTTATTTATTTTATATTTATTTTTGAATGTATGGATTTATTAATGTATTTATGCATTTATTTATTTATCTCTGCACGATCGGCCAAAAACCAAGATGGCGACGGTCAAAATGCCAAACTCGAGGCTTCAAAAACAGCAGTCCACAAACCAATGTGAGACATCACGGTGACTACATTCACTTCTTATATACAGTCTGTAGTTTTATTCTACAAAAAGTCAACCACCTTTGGTATTATTTAGCTCTTTTTGCACAACCCACATTTAATTAAACTGATTTATCAAAAGATTAATGGTCGGCTTCACATATATGTGAATGGACAGTTAAACCTGTATTAATGGCTTTTTTTAGCCACTTGGGAGCAGCAGAAACAAGCCTTATAAAATTGATATACAGTAGTAAACGTGTTTGCACACAGTTGATCATTTATAGCATTCATGTTTCATGTGACCTGATGAATGTAAGTCCACTATTCACTCTCACTTTAGCTCTGGTTTTGGTCACCACCAACTTCTCCATTGATGACACAGCACTACAAGCTAACGTTGTCAAAGTTTAGAGACAAAGAGCAGCAGTGTGTTTAAATGGTGTTTCTCCTGCTGAAAGTCAGCCCACGAGATGAGCTCGACACCGCGGCAGCTCATATGACCAGAGATGTGTGGTTTTAACACAGAATGAGGTATTCATAACTGCTTCATACCTCCTCACGCGGACCCAGGCTAAGCAGTGGTGCGGTGTAAACCTCTAACCGCTAATGTCTCGCACTGACACACAGTTTGAGATTGAAGGCTAATGGGAAGACTCTTTTATTTAGTGATTTAGTGGTAAGAATTGGAGCAAAAAGTTATTTTTAGAAAACAGTCACTATATCCTGACAGTAGTGCATGAGACCGCTAATCTGAAGAAGAAATCATGTGCCTCTGTTTCCCCCCAGCAGATTAGACTGTTGTCATGCTATTAAATAGGCGTTATCAGTCGCTATAAACCTCATAAATGTGGGTCAGTAGGGGCCTACTACACCCACTAGAAGGTTTGATAATCTATTCACATAGTAGATCACCAAAAGAAGGTATAAAAGAATACGACAGCGACCTCTCATAGTTATTTTAACCCAAAACATAATGTTCCCCCTAAACGTTACTGTTTTTTTTTTTTTTTGCATAAACCTAAAGAAGTTGTAGTTTTATTGCGTAAACCTAAAGAAGTTGTAGTTCTGTAGTTTTGTTCCCTAAACCTAAAGAAGTTGTAGTTTTATTGCGTATACCTAAAGAAGTCGTAGTTTTGTTGCCTAAACCTAAAGAAGTTGTAGTTTTATTGCCTAAACCTAAAGAAGGTGTAGTTTTGTTGCCTAAACCTAAAGAAGGTGTAGTTTTGTTGCCTAAACTTAAAGAAGTTGTAGTTTTGTTGTCTAAACTTAAAGAAGTTGTAGTTTTTGTTTCCTAAACCTAAAGAAGTTGTAGTTTTGTTGCCTAAACCTAAAGAAGTTGTGGTTTTGTTGCGTAAAACTAAAGAAGTTGTAGTTTATTGCGTAAACCTAAAGAAGTTGTAGTTTTGTAGTTTTGTTGCCTAGACCTAAAGAAATTGTAGTTTTGTTTCCTAAACCTAAAGAAATTGTAGTTTTGTTTCCTAAACCTAAAGAAGTTGTAGTCTTGTTGTCTAATCTTAAAGAAGTTGTAGTTTTATTACCTAAACCTAAAGAAGCTGTAGTTTTGTTGCATAAACCAAACATGAACCTGATGATGAGCACGATATGTCCCCTTTAAATATATAACCAACTATGGGGAAATAGCGGAATATAATTCTTAAATAATGTTTATAATATAGTAATTTTTGATAATTCTTTTAGGTAAATATTGGGGTAATTTGGCAATAATTCCAAAGAAATTTAAAATACTTGCTAATTATCACCTAATTACCAGGAAATTTGTAAAACGAAGTGTCACCAAATATAATATCCCACCGATATAACACTTCTTCTTCCCACCTGAACCTCCTGACTCCAGAGCTACATCCTCCTCCACTCTGGATACCTAATCCCCGTAAGCCTTTATAATGCGCCGGACAGAGAGAGAGAGAGAGAGAGAGAGAGAGAGAGAGAGAGAGAGAGAGAGGGAGGAAATGGAGAGAGGAGAGTCTGAGCTTAATGACCTTGCAAGCCGATTACAGGCCAGCCACGTTCCACAAACAGCCCGGTGAGGAAGCCTCACTCACACAGACCTGCACAGCAGTCACATCAACTATAGAACAGGCGAATCCAGATACAGACATCAGGATGGCAGCATAGTGATTGGTACTATAGATATCTCTTGCACTTCTTCTTGTACAAGTGCCCTTAAAGGGGAGTATTATTGTGCCACCAGAGGGCAGCACAGGCAAGTTGTGTAATTACACAAGGCTGGAGAGAAAGTGTGTCACTTGGCCAGTGCTCCCTGGTGGGCTAATAGAGGGTTGACCTGACCTAGAGACACAACAGAGAGGGGATTACATCAGACCAGGGGTGGAGGAAGCACTCAGATCCTTTACTAGGGTATTATACTATTACATGTTATGTAATTAGATTATTCTTACTTATGCGTTCATGTAAAAGCATGATTGTTGTAGTGCAAATACTGATTATTTTCATTATGGATTAATCTGCTGATTAGTTTCTCAATTAAAGGTCCCATATTATAAAAAAGTGAGATTTTCATGTTTTTTTTTTATTATAAAGCAGGCTTAAGTCCAATATAAATACTGTGAAGTATTGAACCACTCAATCCACAGGGAAATACACACAGCCTGTATTCAGAAACTCTGCATTTGAAACAAGCTATCAGGATTTCTGTCCATTTGTGATGTCACAAATATACAATATTTAGACCCTTTACACAGATTTAAACGTAAACATTCTAAATGTGTCCCAGTTTATTTCCTGTTGCGTGTATGTGATGTCATCAGCTGACAGGAAGTACACTTGGACCCAAGCTGTTGCCTAGCAACGCAATTCTGTTGCAATTCCGTCGCAATTCCGTCGAAATGCGCTAAAACGGAGCGTTTCAGACAAAGGGTAAATACAGGTATATTCAGGCTGACAGTATGAGGAAAATAAAGTTTTTTTTAACATTACAGCATGTAAATATGTTCTAGTAGAAACACAAAATACAAGTATGAATCTGAAAATGAGCATGATATAGGACCTTTAATTGACTGATTACTTCATTTGTGAAAATTCAGATAATATTAAGAAATTCTTGTTTTGTCCAAACCAATAGTACAAACCTCAAATCATTATAATAATTAAAAGGAAAAAAAATGTATAAAAAGGAAAATCCTCTCAATCAGTTGAGAAGCTAGAAATGTGAAATATTTTTACATGAAAAATTACAATTAATTTTTGATTAATCAAAAGTAAAAAGTACAATATTTCCCTCGGAGATGTAGTGGAGTTCAAGTAAATTACAATACCTCCAATTTTGTACTTAAAGGTGCACAGAAGCATGTCTTTTTCTATGGTGTTCCTCAAGGTCTTGGTGTCTTAATGTGGTATTCTGGAGGGATTATTGATCATTTTGAAAAAAAAAGCCCCTCATTTTGCATTTCTAATATATTACTGCAGGATGCATTTAACCCTCTGAGATGCGACTTTACTGTCTTTCAGAGGGTGCAGCAGATTCAGTTTTAGAGCTAGTGAAGCTACAGATATCATAAGAAACTAGAAAAACCTAATGAATCTATTGCTACCAACCTTGTTATGCTAGCTTGTCTGGAAGGAGGTTAAATAACGCTCCAAATTTAAGCTAAATTTTGGCGAGGAAAAACTTTCATGGCCATTTTCAAAGTGGTCCCTTGACCTCTGACCTCAAGATATGTGAATGAAAATGGGATAATAAGATAATCACAGCCTCATGAAACTTTACAGCCACAAACTAGAGACCTAGAGCATTCAGAGGATGGATGGCTTTCCTAGCTAGATTGACGATAAGGGGGTTTCTGAGCAGTTTACACAACAGAAGTGCTCGCCATGTAATCGCCGAAAAATGCAATTCTTGCAGAAATCTTAAAAATGTTTGATCCCAAATCACAGCATGGCTTTTTCTATGGTGTTCCTCAAGTTCTTGGTGTCTTAATGTGGTATTTTGGAGGGAAATTGATAATTTTTATCAATTCTTGTGTGAAAAAAATGGTTAAATTTAGCACCAAAATCTGTGTAACAACCCCAAAAACTGCTGCAACAACTTATGAGACATACTAGAGCATGGGGATGGACATCATATACTTCTATCATAATGTTCTAAACCCTTATACACTTTTATATCTGACTTGCTATCTCTCCCTAAAGAGCCCCTGTAAACCCCTAAGGAAGACAAAAACAGGTCTATTGTGGGTCTCAGAGGGTTAATGCTCTGAGTCCTATATATATAACCTTTAGGTGCAGTACTTGATTAAATGTACTCAGTTGCATCCCACCACTGCCTCAAGCTATAGTCATGTGTAAACACAAAGCAACAGTTGCATAATCCCCCAATGTTTCCTCTACACTTGTGGCCTTTATAGAGATCCTGTTGTTGTTTTTATGTCAACTTTTAGTCCCTATGAGTCAGAAATACACGCGCGTAGACCGCTATGATGTCTGCAAGACGCTGCTTGTGAAGCGACGGCGTACTTTACATCAGATACAAAGCCACTGATCTGACCACTCGTTTGAGATTGCTGCACACTAGATGATGATTACAGTGAGCTAGCTGTGTGTTGTAAGCTGGAGATGGTTTCATCATAACAAGGCGGGTAGTATTTTAACAACCAATAACACACACGTTGTTTAATCCTGTAGGTAAAGTGAGATTTTCACCTCTAGGCTACAGCACTGCTGTGTACACGTATTCTAGTTAGACAGGAAGTCTGGTGATCGTTCTAACATGATTGAGGTTATTTGACCACCTGCTGCAGCGCTTTGAAAAAAACATTTCCTGTTGCACACCATCTCCCGCATGAAAGGTCACCGTTCATTATGTTCTTCTTCCACCATATAAATAAATTTTCTCTATAACCACTGTGAGTGCAAAAGTATATTACAGTCTAGTTTTAGGGGCTAGAGTGAAGCTACAGATATCGTATGAAAATAGAAAACGAAACGCTCCAAAGTTGGGCTAAATTTTGGCGAGGAAAAACTGACATGGCCATTTTCAAAGGGGTCCCTTGACCTCTGACCTCCAGATATGTGAATGAAAATGGGTTCTATGGGTACCCATGAGTCTCCCCTTTACAGACATGCCCACTTTATGATAATCACATACAGTATAAATGTGATAATGTGTTATTTTCTCCTATTCTAAAATGGTGTATCTGAATATTTCTGCATACTGGGGTCCCTAAACTGTCTTTGAATTACATAAATTGTGTATCACTGTAAAGCTGAGACTCTTGTGGATCCAATGAGCCCAACTGTATTCATGTGTGATGATGTTAGTCCCCATAGGAGACATTTCATTGTAGTGAGACCATTTTTTTTTTTTAAACTTGACGTCACTGTATAAAATGACCTTTGGTGACCTCTAGGATAATCACAGCCTCATGAAACTTTACAGACACAAACTAGAGACCTAGAGCATTCAGAGGATGGATGGCTTTCCTAGCTAGACTGACAATAAGGAGGTTTCTGAGCAGTTTACACAACAGAAGTGCCCACCCTCCAATCACCGAAAAATGCAATTCTTGCAGAAATCTGTAAAAAATGTCAAAAGTTTTTGATCCCAAATCACAGAATTACTTTTTCTATAGTGTTCCTCAAGGTCTTGGTGTCTTAATGTGGTATTTTGGAGGGATTATTGATCATTTTTATCAATTCTTGAGTGGTAAAAAATGGTTAAATTTAGCACCAAATCTGTGTAACAAATGATATCAACCCAAAAGTTGCTGCAACTTATGAGATATAATAAAGCATGGGGATAATCATCATATACTTCCATTATAATGTTCTAAACCTTTATACACCTTTATTATTTATTTTAAATAATTAATTAATTGGACTCGCTGTACATAATCCTTTACTTATTCAATTTCACAATTTGCTTTGTTATCTATATCGTAGTTTTCTTACTCTTACCACCTCCAATGGCAATATTGGTCTATCTAGTATCTTCTTATTGCTTGTAATTTCATTTTGGTCACACAATACATGCACACACGCCATGTACAGCTACATAAATCATTTTATTCAGTTGTTACAGGATACAGTCATTATAGGGATTTCATGTAGCCCCACCCGAGGGTTTGGTCGCCCTGCTCACTTCTTGGAACAACGGTTGTGACAAGCGCAGGTGAGAGCCGCTACCAGCACCACGAATTCATTGAAGTCGACTTCATTGTCTCCGTTAAAGTCCAGACTTTTCATCAGCTTGTCCACCGCGCTTTGGTCCTTTGGTGCCTGCACAGATCAACAAAACAACATCGTTGAATGTAGTTAAAATACTATGTTATACTATGCAAGAGGGAAAAATGTCAGTCTCCTTTTTCCAGCCAAGAGAGTGTTATTCAAGCTCAAAGGTTGGTCTTTGGGTGCAGAAATGGCAATAAGTTAACGTTGAGGGAATCTTTAAATTGGTCAAATCCACCTCAACAAAACACCTAAAACTGGGCAGCTGCAAAATATCATAATTTTCAAAGTTGTGGCTGGAAATAGTTCATTAATCTGTCATGTTTTATTGTTAGAATTTTTTTTTTAACCACCAACAACTGTTGGTCACAAACATTTCTAGGCTAAGAGCATAATTTCTTATTAAACGTATTAACTAGGGCTGTCAAAGTTAATAATAACGCGTTGATGCAAATTCATTTTAACACTAAATTTCTTTAGCGCATTAACGCAATTGTTAGGTTGTAGCAGGCTCAGTTTTAAAGCTAGAAACTAGAAAACCTAAGGAATCCATTGGTACCAACCATGTCATACTAGCTTGTCTTGAAGGAGGTTAAATAACGCTCCAAACTTACGCTAAATTTTGGCGAGGAAAACACTGGCATGGCCATTTCCAAATGGGTCCCTTGACCCATAAAGCAACATATTTGTCCACGCCCATGTAGAGAAGAGCATTAAATTCTTGACATATCTCTCTTTAAGGTACATTTTGAACAGATAAAATCAATCACTTTAAAAAATATTTCAATCGGTTGACAGCGCTCGTGTTGACTTATTAAAATTCAACTTTAAACTTAGCACTGAGCTCGTACTATACAGCATATACTAAGTTAAGTGTAGAAATATTGAAAGTATGATCCTCATTAGACCAGGTCTCAGGGTTGTACGGTACCTCGAGCATTCCAGGCAACTCCTTCTCCAGCAAAGTCTTCACCTCGGCTTTGCTTAGGGTGTCCTTATTGCCATCCTTACCAGCGTACGAATCGAAGGTCTGCATCAGGATGGCCATGCCTGTCTCTAGCTGAGTCATGGTTGCTGTTTAAGAGGCGGTTGATACAGTAAAGAGGAAAAATGGAGGACCAACAGCGATCGACAGAGGAGTAGATGTGTCGGGACTGGAAGGGTGGGAAACTCTTTTTATACCTTTGGGAAAAATTGTGTTTGTGTTTCGAAAAGTCAGGTGATACCTGCTTAAGTGTTTCATATAGGCGATGGCTCCAACTGTGTCAACACAACCACAGTCCTACAACACCCAGTGTACACATTACCTCACAGATAGAGTCAGGGCTTTAGTCATTTTTGTTGACTCAAGGTGGTGTCTCTTCATAAACTAAACCACAATAGATTCTACAATTTGTTTGATATGAGAACAAAGTAAATCGTCATTATTTTATCATGCGAGTATAAACCGTGTGCTGGTTGGTTGGTTATCATCGCTGCTGTAGATGACACGGAAACACGTTTAAACCCAGTGTCTATGTGGTTGGTGGTTGTCTGTGCTGCTGTGTAAAGGTGGACAAGTGCAACCAGTTTCCTGGAAACAGCTGCTCTCTTATAGAACATATACCGTACAGAAGCATTCATCTGGTCACGACCAACAACTCAGTTGCGATAGATCAATGTGAAAGAAAAAAAGCCCCTCATTTTGCTCCTCTGATTCCGAGTATTCCTTTACTGTCTTTCAGAGGGTGTCGCAGATTCAGTTTTAGAGCTAGAGAAGCTACAGATATCATATGAAACTATAAAAACCTAAGGAATCCATTGGTACCAACCATGTTATGCTAGCTTGTCTGGAAGGAAATTTAGGCAAAATTTTGGCGAGGAAAAACTTTCATTGCCATTTTCAAAGGGTTCCCTTGACCTCTGACCTCAAGATATGTGAATGGAAATGGGATAAGAAGATAATCACAGCCTCATTAAACTTTACAGCCACAAATTAGAGACCTAGAGTATTCAGAGGATGGATGGCTTTCCTAGGTAGATTGATCAATAAGGGGGTTTCTGAGCAGTTTACACAACAGAAGTGCTCGCCATCCAATCGCCGAAAAATGCAAGTTTTGCAAGTTTTTGATCCCAAATCACAGCATGGCTTTTTCTATGGTGTTCCTCAAGGTCTTGGTGTCTTAATGTGGTATTTTGGAGGGATTATTGATCATTTTTATCTATTCTCGAGTGGTAAAAAATGGTTAAATCTAGCACCAAATCTGTGTAACAAATGGTAACAACCCAAACATTGCTGCAGCAACTTATGAGACATAATAGAGCATGGGGATGACTATCATATACTTCTATCATAATGTTCTGAACCCTTATACACTTTTACAATCTATTTTATCAATGAATTAATTCATGTTTATTTCTGTTTAACCCAAGCAGCATCTTAAATTAATCTTCAGGTTCTCAGCTTTCAGATGATGTACACCACTTCTATGTGACATCTGCTGTTGAGCTGCTAGACAAAAGACAAAAACGGGTCTATTGTGGTTCTCAGAGGGCTGACAGATCATGATACTAAAAGCAGTGTATTACTGTAATAGTATTACTGTAACAGTATCACTGTGTATCCGTCTGATGTAATGAATTTGGTTGTACAAGTGTGAATGTTTGCAAGCGAAAGAAGCAAAGCATGCGAAAGCTCTACAGTCACATCGTTTGGTGGTTAACACCTTCTGCAGGTTACTGTAGGTTATAGGGGCATATGCAGGTAAGACGTGGCATGAGTTTAGTTTGTTCCCATGAGTGAAGGAGTGCCTTTCTGTTGCCTTTAACACTATTTATCAGTCTGAATGTGACTCACTGGGTAAAGTGTCTCTGTATCTACAAACCTCAATCTATTGGGCACCCATTAGGCTAGTATTTATTAACGTATTAGTCATAAGCACAATTCTGTTGAAGAAATGTGACACCAAAATCACCTGAGTCCCCGAGGTTATAGGCTACTACTATCCAGTATAGAGTGCTACTGGAATGAGTTAGCATTTTAGCACCTCCTGTTCCCTCATCTGGAAGTTTAATGGGTTTTTAGTTGCATGAAATCAGGTCTGTGGTTAACACAAGCTGAAGAGATTGAACGGTTTGTTCTACGACATAAAATGCATCAATAAATAACCCACTCGTGAATTTAGAGCACCGGTCGTTGATGCCAATTTATCATAGTGGCCAAACGGCAGTACTACAACTTCAGTGTCTGTCACGTGATGCCATTGGGCCCAAAAAACACTTTTTCCCATAGACTTATATTGGGAAAGAGACGTCTGTAACTCAGTGGATAATTTTTTTAGGTGGGAGCATGGTTGTATTAAGAGAACTGGATACCAGCGTTGGAGGCGGGGCGCCATTCATTCCTATGAGAGTTGCTCAGTGGAGCATGAAGCCGAAATGGCTCGACTTCCAATTGTAAAAGTACCCGGATCTTCCCGGCAATCTTCCGCATCCATTGGGCCCATGGAGTAGCGTCTGCTCGGTCATGAGATCACAGTCGTCACGCTGTCGTCACAGCTTGCTAACTCCGCCTCCCAGCCCTCGCTCCAGCCTCGGTCTGGGTCTCATTCACATGAACGGAGGAACGGAAATAACTCTGGATTCAGCTATTAGTGCGTTTTACAACGTTTAGGACGTAATGATTTAAATAAGGACTATTCAATTGTTCATACTGGGAAGTTGACTTACCTCAAAAAAAATTATCCACTGACGTCTCTTTCCCAATGTAAGTCAATGGGAAAAAGTATTTTGGGCCCAACGGCATCACGCGACGGACACGGAAGTTGCAGTACCGCTGTTTGGCCACTACGATAAATTAGGATCAACGACCGGCGCTCTTCCTGGGGGCTTGGGATCAAGGCCTATTGAAGAAGGCTGGGTATATATATATATATATATATATGTATATATATATATATATATATATATTTGGGGGTACAACACATGTGCAGTAAAATCTGGTCTGCACTCGCCAAAATTGAGCCAATCGCAACGCACGACCGCAACCTCAGTTACACTGCACATGTGTCATACCCCATACCTCAAGACCCGTGTCCTCCCCTGTCCCAGCCTCCTTCAATAGGCCTGGCAATGGATGCGGAAGATCGCCGGAAGATCCGGGTACTCTTCCAGACGGAAGTCGAGCCATTTTGGCTTCACGCACCACTGAGCAACTTTCATAGTAATGAACGGGGCCCCGCCTCCAACGCTGGTATCCAATTCTTTTAATACATCCACGTGTTTTACCAACACGGTCTCTGGGAAATTTTAGAAAATGAACACATAGACTCAGTATTTATCATTTCAGAAGCAGGTTGTGTGATGAAATGCCAGCGAGGGGAGGGGGGTGGGGAAACAGGCGTTGTTTCCACGTCCTGTCATTGACCTATAGTGCAGCAAACCTGCCACACCGCAGTTTCCACCCAGCGTCCTGCTTCTGAAACGTTGTGAAACCTGCATCTGAATCACTAATGCAGACAACTGAATAATACGCAGCCGTGCAAGTTAAACCTCGTCATCAGTGAAAGAAACTTACACCACAAAGAGATGGATGATAAACTGAGTTTATAGAAAAATATAAAATATTTACACTCATCTCAAATCATGTTCAGGTAAAAGTAAGTAAATGAATGTGTGTTATATATACAGTACATGTTGAAAAGTAGAAATACTGAGGAGATGAGGAACTTCCCCTGAGCAGCAGAAACTCATCCACTCTCTTTGGTCTGGACACGTTCAAAGTAGTCGAAGGATTCATACACCGGTACCTGACACTGAAAGAGACAGACACATAAACACAATTATTGCATTGCGAGCACACATTATACCGTATCAGTGCAATATAGCAGTATATCAATGTGTGTCAAAAGACCTTTGCTTATATGTACAATAAAAACATGTGGGCGTCAGCAAAAGGTACAATTAGTCAGAAACAGGATGTCAGTTATATTTCCTAATAATGTCTCAATGCTGGAAGTCCCTGCTTTAAGTAAAGCTGTAAACAAAATGACATTTCTTACTGAGCGACGACAAAAAACACAAAGTACAATACAGCAGTTGTGTATTAAATCCTACCACAATGAAGTGTTTACTTTTTAATTTAAATTGCAGTGTATTAAAATATGTATTCACGATTAATTGCATGATTGTCCGTGATTAATCGCACGATTTCTATCCGTTCGAAATGTACCTTAAAGCGAGATTTGTCATGTATTTAACAGACAACACTTAGCCTAACGCGATTCAATCAAATATGTATATATAACCCATATAAGAAGGCTGAGTCCTAACCGCCGCAGCCCGGGTTCGAATCCAACCTATGGCCATTTCCGCATGTCACCCCTCTCTCTCCCACTTTCTAGACTATCACCTGTCCTATAAATAAAGGCTTGAAAAAATGCTCCAAAAACAAAAAATTAAAAAATTTAAAAAATTCAAAAGTTAAAATTGAAAATTGAAAAAATAATAAATTGAAACATTTTTAAAGTTAAAAAATATAAAAAAATTTAAAATTTAAAAATTAAATAAAATATATGTATATATATGTGTGTATTAAATCCTACCACAATGAAATATGTATTTATATACCAATAGGTTGGAAAAATAATATTTAAAAAAACACCTTATAATTAGGAGTGTCGATCAATTAAAAAATGTATTCACGATTAATTGCATGATTGTCCGTGATTAATCGCACATTTTTTATTTTTGCAAAATGTACCTTAAAGCAAGATTTGTCATGTATTTAACAGACAACGCTCAGCCTAACGTGATTCAATCAAATATGTATATATAACCCATATAACAAGGCTGAGTCCTATATGGACTATAGACTATCCCCTGTCCTACAACTAAAGGCTTGAAATTTAAAATTTTTTTAAATTAAAATTAAAAATTAAAAATTAAAAATTAAAATTAAAAATTAAAAATTAAAAATTAAAAATTAAAAATTAAAATTAAAAATTAAAAATTAAAAATTAAAAATAAAAATATATGTGTATATATAAGCAATATTCGGCCACTGTGTTGAACGGGGGAAGACGACGGTGATCAACCTTCATTTATTAAGGTATCGCAAACACTCAGGTTCAGGCAAGATCACAAAATAATTATTAGAAATGTGTATAAAACAAATGTTTGTATAACAAGAGATGAATGCATACAAACTTGTCAGAATTGCAACCTAAACATACGTCAAATTGCATTGAAGTCTATGAGATCTTCGGTTTTCTTTCCCTCTAAAGGGAGCGTGGCCTGACTTTTTGCAAAGTACCAGTATGTGCCGGTCTGCTGTTTATCTGTTTTGTGTCTTTAGAGAGCAGATCTACCCATGCACATTTCACACTATTCACCACATCAACTGCACGTCTCACACTTCAGCTCACACACATTATATATAAAATACATAAACCCCTCATGCAAAGCTATATAGGACAGAGGTTGGAAACTTTTAGTAGGTTGACTGAAGACTGTTTGAACAATACAAGGCAGAGACCAACTGACAATGAGGCTGATTCTGATTAACCAAACAATGTTCCCGCTAAAACAAACAAAAGACTGCTGCATGTGTGTGTGTGTGTGTGTGTGTGTGTGTGTGTGTGTGCTCTTTGTAAAGTACATACAAGGATCACATCAAAAGGCGGTTCACCCTTCTCCTCACACTATTTATTGCCTCATTCACCACACTGAGTGACACTCAGCTACTGCTGCTGTTACTCTCTACACACACAACATGGGTGTAGACCTGATACCATTTATATACGGTACTCACCCACTGAGAAGAACCTCTGGAGGAGCTGGTGCTGGTTTTGTCCATCTCTGCCTCCTCAGAGTCGATGTGGGGAACCTCGTAGATCACCCTGGCTGCTTGTGCTGAACACACACACACACACACATGATTAATAGGATTATTGTACAAAATGAAACCCAGGCTGTATATGCATAAATACATAGAAGCAGCAGCCTTAAGCTTTATTTTAACTAAGCTATATTGCAGTTGCTACGGTTTAATTCTGGATACTAATACGTCATCCTACCTTCCAATTTCTATCAACTTATCCCTTTCGTACGGAGCCGCCCTAGGTTATTATGCAAAAGTATATTTTTTTAAACTAGGTGTTGTAGTACAACCATGAGGAGATCATTGATGTGTGAAGTCATTTTGGTGGTATTACACTGCATAATACTGAAGTTATTGAATATTTCTCTCTTTTCCGCGTTGCATTTTGTAGACGACCCCTGATGATCTCACCGCCGGCTGCGCATAGAGACCAACGTTATGTGTTATGTGTTGATTAAAATGAGGTTGTGGTTAGTTGTCTACATTTCTACCGTTGAGAAAGAGCTGTTGTTTGTGTTTTAACAACATTTTGGTTATGAGTTATTGATCCAGGAAGTTTGAATCTGTCAGTATCTCTCCAACTTTACCGAAGTATATGCTCTATGAAGTCGAGGAAACAAGTTAATACAAATGTAGCATGTAGTATGCGAATAAAAGCAAAATCTCCAGTATGCCAAAAACACCCGGATGTCGTACTGATTTGGAAAAAATCTCCAGTATGCATCGGACCAGTCTACCTCGCCTATGTGTATCCCACAATGCAAAGCGCTGTACAGGCTACGGTTACAACAACAGCAGCCCAAAAACGGCTTGTTTTTTAACATTTTTCGTAATTATTTCATCACGAAATTCACCTCTGAAACTTTTTGAGGTGAGAAATCAACTGTGTAGATTTTGAATATTGACAGTTTTACGATATTAGATGGAAAATCGAACATTTGCTCCAACGTTTCGAAGTTAAGAAGCTCCACAAACTGCCGTGACAGCTAACTAGAGCGCCTGCCGGGGTCACTACCTCACCAGCCAGGCAGTCACGCTCACAGACTGCTATGAGCTGGTTGGAGCTCTCTAGAGACCGGTCTGTAGACGAGGGGCTTTTGTTTCCTTGCTGACAGATAGTTTGTTTAAATGTCACAACATAAATGTCCATTATGAATTAACGGGAACCTGTGTTTATCTGACTTTTTGGAGTTGAAAAGCTCCACAATCGCCGGCAGGCGTAGCTCGCTCGCCAGCCGGCCAGTGACGCTCACAGGCCAGCTACAGAGCAGCAAAGTGGCGAGGGAAGATGCAACGCGTTATTATTGCATTCACTTTGACAGCCTTAATTTTTAGCTTTCTGAGCTGCCAAAAAATTTACTAATGTCAGGAGTAAGAATTTGTTTTAAGATCCTACTGGTCATCTTTAGCACAGCTTCAGTTCCCTATTGGTCAGAAGTTTATTTCATCTACTCCTCAGTTCAATATAGGTTTGCTGTACTGTATCGCTGAATCTTTAATTTGCTTTAAACACACCGTTGCTTGTGATTTCTTGTGTTAATTGTATTGTCAAAAAATATACATCAATTTAATTACATAAATGATGTTTTAAATGTAATTTCTCTATGCTGTGTGCACCACAAATTAAATTATATTCACCTCCATTATATTTTGGGTGGAGGAGAATCAAATGGAGCAAAAACTAGAGGTACCACGAGATATAAATGAGAAAATGTATATTTTTTTTGTAATTTAGTTGAACCAACCATTTTATCTGTATAAATTGAGTTTTTTGATGCTTGAATAGTATGGTAATAATCTTTTTTTTGTTGTACCTCGTCTCCTTCGCAGAGAGCAGAAACACAGCAGAGTGATGAGGAGCAGTGGAGCCACCACGGCCAGGCAGATTATCACGGGAGACTGGAGAGGACTGGATCCTGGATGTCCATGTGGTGAGAAAAAATAAAACACATTATTACAATGAAAATATCAGGATCGATTTTTTTTCTTTTACAGAAAATGTGATTTGTGTGAGTTAGAAAGGATTTAGAAAAAGTTGCACGATGAGAAAAACAGATTTTTAAAAAATCTTGCTGTCAAAGTTAACGCGATAATAACGCATTAACACAACTTGCAATTTGTAGGTTGTATCGGGCTCAGTTTTAAAGCTAGAGTGAAGATACTGGTATCATATAAAACTAAAAGACCTAATGAATCTATCGGTACCAACCATGTCATACTAGCTTGTCATGAAGGAGGTTAAATAACGCTCCAAACTTGCGTTAAATTTTGGCAAGGAAAAACTGTCATGTCCATTTTCAAAGGGGTCTCTTGACCTCTGACCTCCAGATATGTGAATGTAAATGGGTTCTATGGGTACCCACGAGTCTCCCCTTTACAGACATGCCCACTTTATGATAATCACAT
>CAKAOH010003973.1:2968-26699 GCA_916701665.1 Sebastiscus tertius
TTTTGACAGATTATCATGTGGCAGCCAAATGCTATTCACAGTACAGAATAATAGTGGTGTGGTTTAATGTTTTCTTCACGTTGAAGGATTCAAATACTACTATTTACCTCATGCCTCCAAATACCACAAAGTACCACTGAGTGTAAAAATGACAAGCTGAAAGTCTCTCCAATTGTTATATGATAAAGTCACTGTCATAAGGTTTTTGACAGATTATCATGTGGCAGCCAACTAAATGCTATTCACAGTTTTTCTAAGCAGAATAATAGTCATAGTGTGGTTTAATGTTTTCTTCACGTTGAAGGATTAAAACTACCTTTTACTTTTTGGTCACTTCTTGCCTGTACTTGCTCTTGGTATGTAAGGTTGAGGCCTCAAATCAGATGTCTGCAGCTGCAGCAGTATGTCAAATTTAGATGCCTATGTGGCCAACCTGCTAGTTAGTTTAGTGGGTTTAAAAGTAAAAGTAAAGCTGTAGTAGAAAAGATTTGCAGTTCAGTTAAAAGTGAATCTTGAGAAAGATTATATCCCTCGTGGGTTTTTTTTTTTTTTTTTTTTATATAACTTTCCTATCCTGGGGTCCTTTTATTTATCTATCCTGCTCTTTGGAGAGACATTTCTAACCCACGACTACAACATTACTATTAGCCTCTGGTTTCTCTGGCTTTCATCTTTTTTGGGGATTTGTCAGTGTGGTTGGGTCGGTAAAGCAGTCAGAAGAGACTTTGGTTCACATGGCAAGGAGGTTTTTCAATTCAATTCAATTTATTTTTATATAGCGTCAAATCGCAACAGAAGTTATCTCGAGACGCTTTATATATAGAGCAGGTCTTAGACTGTACACCATATTAGTTTTCATCTGTCATCATCACCAAATTCAGCTGCCCGACTGGCTTAACCCAACTCATTTCAGCATTCAAATGTTAGGACTTTAAGCCATGCTGTTGTCAACAAATCTCCTCTAACATCCAATATGACTCCAACTAGGGATGTCACAGTACCAGAAATCTAGTAATCGATACCAGTACCAATGAATTTCCACGATTCTCGATACCAAATTCGATACCACGGTAAAAAAATAACAACAATAGATCCCATGTAATTCAACATGTACTCTTTTATTAAAAACATTTCAACATAACAAAAAACAGGCATGTAGCCTTTAATTAATAAATAAAAAGAATTGACCCATTTTATTCTTTTTTGGCGTATCAGCAGCATGTTATCAATAGATAGTCAGACGACGGACACACACATACTGACCGTGAATGCATCTGGTCCGTCAGCTCAGAGTAGTAGGAGCAGAAGGCAGAGGATTTGTTGTCGTGAAAAGTGAAAGGCAAACGCACCTATTTGGCAATATTTCACGTTTAATCTCAATGCCATAAGGGAACCATAACATTAATGAGGTAATCGCCACGGGGTGGATGGAGCTGTCACAGCCGGCGCCAGGTAGACCCCAACAGCGGAGCGCTACCGGAGAGGCCAGACACACCGCCACCCGACGGTAAAGATCAGAGTCAGCGCTCTGCACATATTGACCGTCATCTTTTCTTGTAAAATGTCCGGTGTAATCGGTGACACCGGTGTGGTCACAAGTTTAATAACCGGTGGGAAAATTTTCCTCCCTGTCACATCCCTACCAACGACCATTACAGGCATCGTACGGTACCTTCCGTACTGTAGAAAAAGAGTACCGTCACTTTTTTAAAAATGTTGGCATCGACTTGCTACCGAAACATCGGTTCTCGTGACATCCCTAACCCCAACACAGTTTTTCTGTGTTGGAAAAAAAAGGAAATGAAAATAAATGTTTATCATTTGCTGCCATATCTGACAGTTATTGGAGACAATATGAGGAAGAGCCTAGGTGGGACTGGAAAAGCAGCAACCACCACAGCTGAATGTGAGAGACACATTCAGACACCTGTCAGTCAAGCAGTATGGTGCAAAACATACATTTTGCCTAAATATATTATTAATAAACCAATGATTTTTTTAAAATTCCCACAACGATAGACTTAAGAAGAAGTGACATTAGCGACTGAGATTCTAACTTGTGGGAAACTTTGTATTTCAAGAGGGAAGTTGGGGTTTTCCCTTCTGCTCAGTATAGCCTAGTCAGAGTCTTGCAGCCAGTTTATCAAACCTTTAGAGGAACTGCATCCTAACTAAGCACTTCCACATTGGTTTCCATATTCAGCAGTTGTCACCACTTGTTATTGACTATACCTCCATCACTTACTCTTAATAATTTAGTGTATTGGGATATTTCATTGTGTGGTGTTTCACTGATAGCCAGAAAGCCACAAATGTATAATATTGTGTCCAAATAACGGCTCTGAATAGTGAACAAGATAGGCTCAGATAGGCGTCAGTCTCTTACTTAGCTGTCTTATTTTCAATTTGGGCTGCAACTGACGACTATTTTTATTATCAATTAATCAGCCATTTATTTTCTTGATTAAATGTTTGGTCTATGTAATGTCTCAAAAGTCAAAATAGTAAAAAATCCTTGCTCGGGTTGCTTGTTTTGTTCAGCCAACAGTTGAATCCTTAAATAAAGAAGTATAGTATATCTGCAACCAGGGAATGTTTGGCATTTAACTGACTAATTGTTACAGCTCTATCAATAAGTTACACCTCCAGACTCTCTTGTGTTGTCACCGGATGAGTTTCAATGACCTATCCTCATTTGTGTGATGATGGTGATTTTTGTCCACATTACATTATTCATCACAGTCCAGTCACTATGTGACTCATTGATGTAGTCATGGTCTTGGTATCTCATGATTTTGACTGCTGCTTCTCTATTTAGTAGAGTATGTCGTCTGATCAGCACCTACTGTGCCTTTTAGGCTACAGATTGATTCACTTCACGACTGACTACTGCTTGTCACACATATCTGTTTGTTTGACTGGAAACTGTTAGGGAAGAAGAGGTGGGGTTAGATGCCGGTGGTAAGAAGAGCTACAGCTCTGTGGTGGGTTTCAGGACTTTCTTGAACAGTAGTTGTTGCATCACCAGTTTGGCTCAGTGGCTGCATGTCTACGATTCTTTAAGTCACATGGCTGTGGGAAACTGACATTCACCTGTTCATCCTATTCAACCCTCTGAGACCCGCGATCCCGACCGACTTTAAAGTCTTTCAGAGGCTGTAGGTTCAGTTTTACAGCTAGAGTGAGGGTACACATATCATATGAAACTAGATAAATATAAGGAATCCATTGATGCCAACCATGTCATAGGCTAGCTTGCCGGGAAGGAGGTTTAATAATGCTCCAAAGTTAGACTAAATTTTGGCGAGGAAAGGGGGTCCCTTGACCTCTGATCTCAAGATGTGAATGAAAATGGGTTCTATGGGTACCCATGAGTCTCCCCTTTACAGACATGCCCACTTTATGATAACCACATACAGTTTTGGGCAAAAAATATGCAGTTTTCTTTTTTTAAAGGGACTGTTTGTAACTTCTTACACGTATAAATCAATCTGGGTCGGTGTCCCATGCACGCTCGCGTGTGGCTACGCTGATCAGACTCAGACTCCAACACAAATTACACGGAAGCACCAAAACCGCAAAGTTATATCTAGTGAAGCCCGTCTTGCAAAACAGTGTTGGCCGCTGTCTGAGGACGCGGGGGAGACCGTAGCTTTGGTCTCCAGGGCCGGAGTCTCTACTGTACTCTGCTCCTCTGCCTGCTGCCGCTGTCAGGAGGCTGAGGCAGGAAAAGCACTAGGATCAGCATTGATTCATGGAGAGACCTCCGTCTGGTCAGCTAACATTACTGCCAAGCAGGTGAAATATAGAGTGATATTGTGGTTTTAGCTGACGTGTGTCGCCTCACTGTTTTGAGCGATGCTCGTTCATGTCTATGTAGAGCGAGCACAAGCGCGAACCCGACGCTGACTTTCGTTGACTTAACGGCCACAGGTGTCGCTGTTAACAAGCATTTCTGATTCTTACAAACAGTCCCTTTAATGCAGTATAATTGTGTTATTTTCGCCTAGTTCTAAAATTATGTTTGAATATTTCTGCATACTGGAGTCCTTAAACACTCTTGGAATTACATAAATTTGATATCCCTGTAAAGTTGAGACTCTTGTGGATTCAAGGAGTCCAATTGTGTTCATGACGTGTGATGATGTTAGTCCCCATAGTAGCCATTTCATATAGTGAGACCTATTTTTTGGAATTTGACCTCACTGTATAAAATGCCCTGTGGTGACCTCTTGGATAATCACAGCCTCATGAAACTTTATAACCACAAACTAGAAACCTAGAGCATTCAGAGGATGGATGGCTTTGTGGATTGTAAGACAGCAGCCTCCAGCTGGCTCCAGGCTGTCATGTGAGCATGACCAATTCAAATTTATGCAGTTCAAATGTAATCAGTGTTTGCAATAATCTCTTTTCACGCTCTGTCAGTGTGTAAAATGAACATCATGCCATAAAACCAACGTGTAGCAGCAGGGTGACACAGTGCTTGTGAGTGAATGGTCTTCTGTAACACAATAGGCGAACACACAACCAGTAATAATGTCAGTGAATGACAGGCCCTTGGTATTTTTGAATAAACAGTTTGGCTAAGATAACCCTTATCCATCGCCACTGCCGGTGGTTATTCTGGCCATACTTGTGGTTCTGTGTGAGTGTCTTCAAATAGGCCGGCTAAAGAGCCTTGATCAAAGTACTTTTCCCTGATGTCTTTTCTTTCTCTTGTTCCCCAGGCCTTTGGACAAGCTTACTCAGCCCACAGGAAAGTGGCAGCAGATGGGGAAAGCAGGGAAGAGTCACTGATGCTGGAGTCTGCCAGTAAGGAAGCTCTCTACCAGCAGAAAGTCCTGGAGTTACAGAATGAGCTCCGACAGGCCAAAGCCTCCCTCACCAGCGTACAAGCTGAAAATGATCGCCTGTCGTCCATTGCCCTGGAGATGAGAGAGGTGATTGTTGATTTATACAAATATTAAAATTTAGATTTACAATGTAAATTTTGTGCTCATTTGAATTAATTGTCATTTCAATCATGCTGGTCCTACTTTATAAAGAATATATAAATAAATCTCATAATCTCTGTTAAATTACACAACATGTTCTTGATGAAGTCGGTCGGTATGTATTGATGAAAACAGGATCTTACAGAGTAGATCTTTCTTTACTTCTAATTAGGGCTGTCAAAGTTAACTCGATAATAACACGTTAACGCAAATTTGTTTTAACGGCACAAATTTTTTTAACGCATGAAAGCAACTTGTGATTTTTAGATTGTAGCGGACTCAGTCTTAAAGCTAGAGTGAAGATACTGGCATCATATTAATATGGGAACCTGAGGAATCCATTGGTACCAACCATGACATACTAGCGAGAAGGAGGCTAAATAACGCTCCAAACTTATGCAAAACTTTGGCGAGCAAAAAATTGCTATGTCCATTTTCAAAGGGGTCCCTTGACCTCTGACCTCAAGATATGTAAATGAAAATGGTTTCTATGGGTACCCACAAGTCTCCCCTTTACAGACATGCACACTTTATGCTAATCACATGCAGTTTGGAGCAAATCATAGTCAAGTCAGCACACTGACACACTGACAGCTGTTGTTGCCTGTTGGGCTGCAGTTTACCATGTTATGATTTGAGCATATTTCGTATGCTAGACGCAGTACCTGTGAGGGTTTCTGGACAATATTTGTAATTGTTTTGTGTTATTAATTGATTTTCAATAATAAATATATACATACATTTGTATAAAGAAAACATATTTGCCCACTCCCATGTTGATAAGATAATTAAATACTTGACAACTTTCCCTTTAAGGTACATTTTGAACAGATAAAAACAGTGTGATTAATTTGTGATTAATCGCGATTAACTATTGACAAGCATGCAATTTTAATTGATTGACAGCCCTTCTTCTAATCCCTGGACATTGTTGACACACAGATCCACCACATCTGTGGTGTGTTGTTTTTATACTAATCTTTAGTGATAAAATGTGGAAAGATTTTTCCTAAGTTAAATGGTTTTTTTTTGTTAGTGCTAAAACATGATTAGTTTATCTCACAGCTGTAAATGGGAGCCAGTAACTTTGAATCAAAATATTTTTGTGTTTGAAATGTTATGCATCTGTCCAGTAATGTTGTCCCTTACAATCAGAATAGCATGAAAGAGAAGGTCAGTGAAGCTAATTGAAGTTTAGGCTGACACCAGAGACTGAGACCAGACAACCACTAGTTGTCAGGGTGAGTTGTGAGAGAGTTGAAGTTTGTGCTTGGAGTGGGGGAGGGTCGGTTAGCGGGATTGCCGTGAAACCAGCAGGAAAGATGATGTAATGGTCCACTGTGGGTGACACAAAGGATGTCCTCCGCCAGGGCTCTCTGTAGCACAGATTGGTAAATGGACCATGTCCTCCTTCCGTCATTACACTCGCCAAAGTCTTGCCCCTGTGGTATGCGAAACATGCTGATCCTCATTTCACTTGACCAGACAGTTGCAACGATGTAGTTTTACATTCCCTTTGAGATTTTTCACTCAATCAAAAATAGTGAGTATTTATTTTTTAACTGGAGTTTTTTCTCATGCATTCTCCCATAACATGTCCTCTCTTTCTCCTCTCCTCCTGTGTGCAGAATTCAGAGCTGGCGGACCTGCAGCGAGGTCAGCTGCGTGATGACATGAGAGAGTACAAAGTGCGAGAGACTCGTCTGCTGCAGGACTACAGCGAGCTGGAGGATGAGAACATCTCTCTTCAGAAACAAGTGTCTGTGCTGAGACAGAACCAGGTGAGACAAGCAAGATAGAACATGCACTTTGTTACACATCTTGAACTGGATGATAATCATGGAAAAATAGAAATTAAATAGTTAAATAGAAAAAGTTTTTCCTGTTTAAACAACTTTTTATGACTCAAACTACATATGTTATTGTTTTTTGTTCTAATATAACTACATAGTCATTGTGTCATATAAGAAAGTGACAAGGTAAGACATTAAAGACATGTCGCCTTCCCAACACTTTTGACGTTTGCTATCATTTGAAATGGGAGTAAAAAATATTGTTTTCTTTTTTATTATTCACACAAAATTTTACATCTAAAGTTTTGTTTTTGTGCACTAGACAATATTTTTTATGGTCATTTTGGACAATATTGGGCACTTAGGCGTAATAAAGAAACTAAAGTGGACACAAATCAATTGAGTAAAATTGTTAACGGTTTTATTTGTATTTTTGACCATCTGCTAAGGTGGAATTTGAAGGTCTAAAGCACGAGATCCGCCGTCTGGAGGAGGACTCCGAGTGCCTCCACAGCCAGTTGGAGGAAGCCATGCGTCTGAGAGAAATCGCTGAGCGACAGCTGACGGAGGCCTTAGAAACGATTAAAACGGAGCGCGAGCAGAAGGCCACTCTTCGCAAGGAGCTCTCCCACTACATGACCATCGGCGGCTCTATGTACAACGGCTCTTTCAATATCTCCATCGACAACTTAAAACTCCACGAGGATCCTTCCGCCCTCACCGAGCCCGACAACGATGATCTCATCAGAGGCTTTGAAAACGGCTTGGCCAAGATGGCTGAAGGTGACGAAGACAACAGAGCTGCTGGGAACAAGAGAGGAGAGGCTTTCAAGCCGGCTCCTAGCCTGGTGGACGACCTGCTGAGTGAGCTCAACATCTCTGAGATCCAGAAGCTTAAACAACAGCTTGTGCAGGTATGAAGTCCAGGAAATGGTCTTTGACCATCCAGCACCATTTCTTACGCCATTACCTGATGTCTGATCTCATGTTTTCAACACATTCACTCAAAAGTAGATTCAACTTTCTACTAAAACATATCATATAACAGATCTATAAAACTGAGTTTCTCCACAAAGAATCACACTCAAGCACTTCTTCAAATCTTGTGTTTAGAGATGAACTTAAGTTTCTTAGAAATAAGTCATTCAACATGAAAAAAACATAAAAATCACTAATCGACTCAATAAATTTTAGTCTAAGACTAAAACGACAGATTAGTTGACTAAGATGGCAACCCTAGCTAACTAACTATTCTTGGGCACATCTAGTAGATTCATCTGGGCTGTAGTTTACTCACTCTGCTCTTTGAAAACCCTTACAGATACTTTAGTAGCTTTCGCGACTTTACCTAAACAAATCCTCATGACGACAAAACTAAATTATTCAGTTGAACATTGTATCTGTAATACAACATCACCTCTATTTATGACCAAAGTATTGTAAGTAATTTATACAAAAGAGGCTGTTGATTTAGCTTCGGTGAAGCTAAACGTGTCCAGAATAGGCAAGCTAATTAAATGCTAAGTCTCAGATACACAAGGATTAGAAAGTAGCATTTATTGACTGACGCCACGTTTTATTTGAAAGATGCTACAATGATTGTTGGATTTAGAGTTCGGAAGTTATTTCATTTTTCCAATGTCAAAACAGCAAAGACTTGTGATTTCTTAGTTCAAAATGTTGCTGGAGTTACTAATAGACATAGTCAGATCTTTAACTGTCCACATCAAGTGTTGCTCACAGTGTAAATACATGGTTATTAATCATCTATGGCCACATCAATTGCGTATGCATGTTTACTAGAGCTGTCAATTGATTAAAATATTAATCACATGATTGTCCATAGTTAATCGCAAATTATTTGCACTTTTTTTATCTGTTCAAAATGTACCTTAAAGGGAGATTTGTCAAGTATTTAATACTCTTATCATCATGGAAGTGGGCAAATGTGCTTGCTTTATGCAAATGTATGTATATATTTATTATTGGAAATCAATTAACAACACAAAACAATGACAAATATTGTCCACAAACCCTCACAGGTACTGCATTTAGCATAAAAAATATGCTCAAATCACAACATGGCAAACTGCAGCCCAACAGGCAACAACAGCTGTCAGTGTGTCAGTGTGCCGACTTGACTATGCCTTTCCCAAAACTGCGTGTGATTATCATAAAGTGGGCATGTCTGTAAAGGGGAGACTCGTGGGTGACTGAAAATACCTTTGTTTTTATTTTGATGTCTAGATGGAGCGAGAGAAAGTGGCCCTGATCAACTCTCTCCAGGAGAACCAGAAGCACCTGGAACAGGCCTATGGGACTGTGTCCGAGCAAAAGGAAACTGTCAACCGGCTGACTGAGAACCTCACTGCAATGAGAAAACTTCAGGCCAGCAAGGAGCGCCAGTCCGCCCTCGACAGTGAAAAAGACAGGGACAGCCACGATGACGGAGACTACTACGAGCTGGACATCAATGGACCTGAGATTCTGCAGTGTAAATACACCGTGGCGGTGTCTGAAGCCGGGGAGCTGAGGCAGGAGCTGAAGACTCTGAGGTCGCAGTACAGCGAGTGTCGAACCCAGTACGAAGATGAGCGAGCGCGGCTAGATAGCGACGTCCAGGAGTTGAGGTCAAAGTTGGCGTCCTTGGAGAAGATTAGCCAAGTGGATAAAGCGGAGGTGGCTCGTCTGGAGAAGGAGCTCCGTCTGGTCAGCGAGGCCGCAGGAGAATCACTCGGCAGCCTTAATGTGGCGCAGGATGAGCTCATAGCTTTCAGTGAAGAGCTGGCCAATCTCTACAACCACGTGTGTATGTGCAACAATGAGACCCCTAACCGTGTCATGCTCGACTACTACAAGGAAGGCAAGGCCATCGTAAGAAAGGGGAACGAGGGGAAGGAGTCTTCCATACTTCTCACTAATGGACTGATCACTGAGACTGAAAATGGGAATTCTAGCAGCACCACAGCTACACCAGCCCCAGAGAACCGGCCTGAACCCATGAACGTCTATAACCTCGTAGCCATCATCAGGGACCAGATCCGCCACCTGCAGCAGGCAGTGGACCGCACCACTGAGCTGTCACGTCAGAGACTTGCCAATCTGGAGCTGGGCACAGTGGCAGACAAGGACAAAGACGCTTGCATGGGAGAGATCCTCAAACTGAAGTCCCTGCTTAGCACCAAAAGGGAACAGATCGCCACTCTCAGAGCCGTGCTCAAGGCCAACAAACAGGTCAGAAGACCACTCTGAGCATCTGTATGTGCGTGCTTGTGTGTGTGTGTATGCATGCCTGCTGTGTATGTTTCCCAGAGGAAGGATGTTCATTGTTTCCCAAACTGACAAGTACAACAGACAGCGATAATAGTCTTAAACTAAAAATAGAGGTTTAGAATTTACCAAAGTGCAAGAAATGAATAATGAATGAATGATTATATAACATCTTCTTCCTTTTAGACGGCTGAGGTTGCTCTGGCCAACCTGAAGAGTAAGTATCAAAGCGAGAAGGCCATGGTGACCGAGACGATAATGAAGCTCCGCAACGAGCTGAAGGCTCTGAAAGAGGACGCTGCAACGTTCTCCTCTCTTCGAGCCATGTTCGCTACAAGGTATGATTATACATAATCACTGGTTTATATTTCATTTCTGACAAACATTATAATTAACCATGATGTGGCATCCTTGTGGCCAAGTGGTCCAGGGCTCACACCATAATGCATGACCACTATTGTATTGTATTTGTCGCAGGAAACATGACAAAAACACCAAAAGAACAAAGATATTTATTTAAATCCTGTTAATTCTGCCCCTTTTCAGCATCTTTTACTTATAATAAAAACAAAAAAATCAAAACTTTAGTGCTTATTCTGAACAAATATCTTATGTGTATGCTTGTGAGAAAGACACAAAGCATTGTGGGAACAGTCTGTGATATTTGTGTGAGTGAGCTAGCAGAGATCTCATCCTCCCATCTGGAAGAGGCTGTCTGGGGAAATGGAGAAAACATGTGACAGCAGCAGCAGCAGTTCATGGAAAAATTGCTCCATCTGCTGGAAATAATGTTTATCCCTTGTTTCTTCCTTTTCCCCCTCTCTCTCTTGCTCCTTTTCTCCACATCTCCCCTCTCTCTCTCTCTCTCTCTCTCCCTCAGGTGTGATGAGTACGTGACCCAGCTGGACGACATGCAGAGGCAGCTGGTTGCTGCCGAGGATGAAAAGAAGACCCTGAATTCTCTGCTGCGTATGGCCATCCAGCAGAAACTGGCCTTAACCCAGCGCCTGGAGGACCTGGAGTTTGACCACGAGCAGGCGCGCCGCAGCAATGCCACAGCGGTGGGAGGCAAGGGCAAAACAAAGGTTAAGGGAGCCACTTCCAGCCATCATGTAAGTCAGAAGCCGTACAGCAGAACCAACTTTGAGCCACAAAGCCTCAGCGGACGCTCTTGGTTCTCTTACAAGGCTTTATGCGGTCTTTTAAAACTTCTTCTACATCTACATTTTTTTGCACGATTCATATTTCCCTCATTCTTTGCATGCACTAAACTCTCTATATTGCATACTAGTATTATTACTACTTAATACTTTTTCACTGTACATGGTTGTGTTCACAATGATATATTTTTATATGTATATAGATTATTTTTTGTGTTCTACTCTTGGTCATTTTCTAGAATAAAACCGTTCTACTTTGAGTTTGAATAGCTCATGTTTTTAAGGTAAAAATTAATATACAGAATCTGTTCAGTTGGCATTAAGGAAGACACAGAGACAAGTCCTATTTTCCGTGTGATATTTATATCATTATTTGGCCTGAGAACCACATGAAACTGAAAACCTGCGTGCTAATTTTAATTCAACTGACATTTGCTTCCAGGCTGCATCCCTTTTTAAATTCGCTGTGATATAAGCAGGTATAATTTGTCACGGAAAGCACCGAGCTTTCATCCATGTTTGGGGTCTGTGACATGTTAGGTTGCCGGTGAGTTGGAGGAGGTCACAACAATGAGGATGATGCTCCACGTAATCAAAAAAAACTTGATGTGAACAAGTTCTTAGAAATTCAAGCCTGAAAACGGTTTCTGAATAGCTGGCCCCAAGAGGTTTTATTACATTATTTTTATTCCATTTGTTATCTACCTCCTTATTTCTCTAGAGACATTAATTTATATGTAATCTCATTTCATAATAATACTTTATTTTTCTCTCTCTGGTCCGAAACAGCTTTTGAGATATCGATTAAAAAAAAATAAGTGATGGTACCACTGAATTTCATGTAGGTTGAAAAACAAAAACAGTCTGTATAAATATGTTCAGTTTTCACATTAATAATCATGTTTCTCTAAGATACTATTCGCTATTGTCTGTATCAGATAAATTCAGAATTTTAAAGTTTCATGTCAGCACATGAGAATTATGTAAAAAAATCAAAACTATTTGAATGAAAATTGTGTTGAGATCACAAAAACATTCCCTGTCGTATCAGTGACTCATCTTTGATGCATGCATGCATGCATAACACACCTCCGTCTTCTGCCTCCTGATTCCATCTAACTTTCCTAACCGCTACCTTCCATAATAAATTTCATCTCAAGTAATTCAGTGGAAATTAAAATTTCAACAATCAATTGACAATCAATTTAATGTGATTTTTCTTCTGTTTTTATCTTTCCATTTGCAGTAAATCAATCATGCCAAGTGCCCTTAAGGAGGTCCGTCAGAGTGTCGCTAACACGAGAACATATCCAACAGTATTTGCCAAGGGCCTTGTTTTAGAGTGCCAAAACAAGTATATGAAATTATGTCAAACATGCAGAAAGAATGACTCATCGCATCAGCTGCCCACTGCAGTCCTTCAGTCTTCCAACAATATGCACCACTATTATTATTATTGAACCAGAGGAAGATATCAGGATGGGTGTTTTACTGGTTACCCATCGTCTGTGTTACGCTGACTGTGCACTTTTTGTTTTACTTATTTGCTCTTCGGTGATTCCTTTCTTTCTAAAAAAAAAAAAATCATACTAATTGTTTCAAGTATTATACAGTGTCTTTACCAGATGTGCATGTTTGTCTACATTTTCAAGTGATTCATCACATTTTTAGCTCTATTTATTTCATAGTAACAAATCCAGAGATTATGTGGTAATTCTTTTGAAACCAGAACTTTCTGGTTGAAATCATACAAAAGAGACAAATACACTTTTCTGCCTTAGTTGTTTTCCTTTTGGCCTTAAATGTATGGGTGCCTTTCTGGCAGCTCATAGAAACACTTTCAAGGTTATCAAGATTCTTGATGACCATTTCTCCTGTTTAGCTCATAAATAATAATGCATTATATTATTTCCACTATATGATCCTGCAAATATGGAGCTTTATTTTCAGGGTATTACTACATTTGGGCTCCTCCTTTGTAGACATGGCAGAGCTGTTACAAACTCAAGTATGCTTGTTATAACTAAAGAAGAGTATTAATGCAAAGCTTATTTAAAGATTTCTAAGTTAAGGTCAGATGTTAATAATATTCATAAACGTTATTCATGAAGGAGAGTTTTTAATGTAATTGTTTTAATACAACTTTTTTGTAAACCTTTTGAGTCCTAAAATCTGCAAACAACAATTCTGCAGTGCCATTCTGGGTTTTGTTTCTGCAAGTGCAATTTGCAAACATGACCAGAAAAAAAACAACAACTAAATGTTTATGCTATGTAAAAATATTTTACACATTGTTGCTCACATACTTGGTCCTAATTGATTTTTATATGTTTTTACTATAACTGCAATTGTATTTATTTGACACTGTTCAGACTACAGGATGTCATCATCCTTTTCGTTTCCTAAGGGAGTTTGAGTGGAGGTGACTGGTCACAATATTGGTAAGACTGAACTTGTGGTAAAACACTAGCACATTTCATGACTGTGGGTTACTGTCTCTGCTAACAGTTATGGCCGGTGGAGAAATAAAACTTAACTTTCACAATAGTGAGATTGTTGTTCTTTTTCAATCAAACACAACTTCCATTTCCCAGCCATTTTTACAGTAAAGCTTTATCCTTTCACTGTTGAGAAATTAAAAACAAGCACGACATTTGAGATGTACCGACCTTTATGACTTGTCAGTAGTGAGTACAATATTGATGGCTCCGTGGGTTGAGTAATGGCCGTACTATTGCCTAGTTTTTGCCTGTATATCATTACTTTTTTCTGAAACATGCTCAGCAGATGAGGTACAAGGTGCATTATTGTTGTGCATGCAAACATATAAATATATCAAAAAATATAGATAAGCAATACAATAAATGTAGACCTCATAACTAACAATAATGATAACAACATACAATAAGTAGGGCTGTCAATCGATTTAAATATTTAATAGCGATTAATCACATGATTGTCCATGATTAATTGCAAATTAATCACATTTTTAATCTGAGAAATGTACCTTAGCGGGAGATTTGCCATGTATTTAATACTCTTATCAACATGGGAGTGGGCAAATATGCTTGCTTTATGCAAATGTATGTATATATTTATTATTGGAAATCAATTAAAAACACAAAACAATGACGAATATTGTCCAGAAACCCTCACAGGTACTGCATTTAGCATAAGAAATATGCTCAAATCATAACATGGCAAACTGCAGCCCAACAGGCAACAACAGCTGTCAGTGTGTCAGTGTGCTGACTTGACTATGACTTGCCCCAAACTGCATGTGATTATCATAAAGTGGGCATGTCTGATAAGGGGAGACTCGTGGGTACCCAGAGAACCCATTTTCATTCACATATCTTGAGGTCAGAGGTCACGGGACCCCTTTGAAAATGCCCATGACAGTTTTTCCTCACCAAAATTTAGCGCAAGTTTGGAGCATTATTTATCCTTCTTCCCGACAAGCTAGTATGTCATGGTACCAATTAATTCCCTAGGTGTTTTTAGTTTCATTTGATGCCAGTATCTTCACTCTAGCTTTAAGGCTGAGCCCACTACAACCTCTGAAAGATCGGTTGCATTATTTGACTGCCCCCTAACAATAAGCTATTCATTTTACAGTAATGTACATACACTTCTTGTTTGTCGTTTACTCTCAAAGGATACATGGATCACATTCTGTTAAAAATCCTTTTTTATTGGAGGAAGATAAAAAAAAATGGTTTGTATATGTGAAATGTACTCATTTAAATTCGGAGATGTAGGCTACAATAAAACAGATTGATTGTTACATTATAATTAAATTATAATGTATTTATCCTCTTCTTCTTTTGCTCAGACAGCTTTTTCTGTGAAAGGAGTGAAGTCTTGGAACTCGCTACCTGATCACTTGAAATCTGCTGCAAACTTTACCACCTTTAAGAGAGCAACCAAATCCTGTTTAATTCAGCGACAAACCTGTACTCGTCTAGTTTTTACATGTAATGTTTTTAAAATGTGTGCTTTATTGTATTTTTATTTTTCCTGTACCTATTCCTGTTTTAATCTCTTATTTTCACAAAAAGCCCTCCTAGGGACAGGTGTTGCAAATTAGCACATAAGCTATAAGCACTATGATACTGGCATCAGATAGCTGTTTTTAAGTTGTCTATGTACCATTATATTGGTCCCTATTAAATAAACCATGAAAAAAAAAAATATATATATATATATATATATATCAGATTTCATAAAGAAGAATTGGACTTTTTGCCTTGTAACTATTCCCTAGCTTTTTATTCTAGTTATAGATTTACAGCTCATCATTTCTGTTCAATCTTACATAGGTGGGCTTCTTAAAGTTGTTATAACAATGACATGAGCAAGAAAAGTGTCTTTAATAAGTCTTACTTTTGTCTCTGAAACTTCACATGGGCTGCTTACACTAGTCAGGGCAGCAGCTTTCAATTAGAAGCAGAAATGCTTTTTTGATCCGGGGGGGATATTGGCGCGTTACAGTTGCTCATAAATGTAAGAAAATAATTGTGTACATAATGCTACAATATATAACACATTATATGTAGAGAAATATAAATACATAATACAAATAATAAGGAATTAGAAATATGTGCATCAAACACATACAATATATAACCACAGTGTAAATATGTAAATACAAAATACTGAGAAATGGGATCTATTAAGTGTGTTAAATATTAGTAGTAGTCAAGTAGTACAGTATTAAAGCAGCTATAGGCAGAATATTTTTGGTATCATTGGACAAAAAATCCATATTAACCTTTCAGCATATTGTAATTCAAGTGTTCTGAGAGAAAACTAGACTTCTGCACCTCCTCATGACTCTGTTTTCAGGCTTTAAAAAATCTAGCCTGTGACGGGAGACTTTGGCCAATCACAGGTCATTTCAGAGAGAGAGAGTGATCCTATTGGCTGTTAATTCAACGAAGGCAGTTGTCAATCACTCGCAAACACTGATTAAACAGTCAAACTAGGCAGCGCTGATCAATTATGAATCAATATTCTGTTACTCAAAATTCTCTGATTCCAGCTTCTTAAATGTGATATTTTCTGGTTTCTTTACTCCTCTATGACAGTAAACTAAATATCTTTGAGTTGTGTACAAAACAAGACATTTGAGGACGTCGTCTGGGCTTTGGGAAACACTGATTCATTCATTGGTCATTTTTTAGACCAAACAACTAATCGATTAATTGAGAAAATAATCTACAATGAAAATACCCATTAGATGCAGCCTATAGAAGACATTGAATATTGTCACAAACTATAGTCTGACAATGACTTCAGTTGAAACATATTAGTGTTTGAACATCTCTGCTTGACTAAAGTAACAAGCCTCCCAATTTAAATACAATAACACTGCTTCATTGCTGGGATTATTCTCTATCTGGTGCTGCCATTTTTAAACATGCACTGTCTTCTGTGCACACATGTGCAGGTCTGGCAAGGGACCTTCAGACGAAGCTCCACGGGCAGCACCTGGCTCAGTCTGTGGTTCTGAAAGCCATCCAGGGTTTCATCAATAACCCAGAGTCCAACAAACCGCTGACCCTCTCCTTCCACGGCTGGTCCGGCACCGGCAAGAACTTTGTGGCCCGGATCATCGCTGATAACCTGTACCGTGACGGGGTGAAGAGCGAGTGTGTCCGACTGTTCATCGCTCCGTTCCACTTCCCACACGCCAGACTGGTGGACACGTACAAGGTCAGACATCCACACACTACTTGGCACAGAGTTTGGCATCCTGTCCCAGAGAGCCCTGCTAGTTTATTCAGATGTTTATTCTGTGTGTTGTAATTTTCACCTTATCAATGATAACGTGGACGGACAGACGTTTTCAAATCAAACATTGGTCCTACAAGTACGTTTGTTATTTTGGAACCTGGCATTGGTCCAGCCAGGTCACAGGCTGGTCACCGATGTCGTCCAATATACACCATGGTTACACAAACTGTGCTTTAGATTTCAAAATAATGTTGACACAGTGTTATTACACAAAATAATCCAGATTTAACAGGGTATAGTACGCAGGATGCCCTTTAAACCCTGATACTATCAAAATCTGCTTATGTGGACATTTCTGCAAGTCTCTTATGACTAAAGTGCAATGGAGCATTTGTTACACACAGTATAGTAAAGGGAAAAACGCCAAGAGAAAGTCTTTAATAAAAACAGATATATATGGTCATTGTGGCTGTTTTTAAGGCTACAAATTCGTTTTTAAACTTTTTTTAATGTCAATGTAAGGTGCTTAGGCTACTATAGCAGCTATAATTTTCATCTTATGTATAAGTATATATTCTAGTAGGCTATATATAGTCTGAAATTTCACCAAAAGTTGATTATTTTCTTTTACTTAAAGGGAGACACCCCAGGTGAATAGGGCATATATTTTAACTCATAAATATCACCATGGAACTTCTCCAGTTGATGATTTACATTAAGACAATTTTTGTATGTATTACAAGTTTTCTGAAATGCTATGTTTAAATATGCAAATGAGGCATTATCTAATGCTAACTTTTGGTGAATTTAGGAGAAATCTACAGACACAAATAAACAAAGCGTAATAAAATAAACACCTAGATGTGTATTTTAGATGTTTTCTTTCCATATTATGGAAGCAGAATAGCCCAAAATCTCATAAATGTTTTTGCCTGGGCTGTCTCGCCTTTAACTTGAACTTTTGTCAGACTCAAAGCTTTAACAGAGTCAAAGATTTCTGCTGTCGATGGAGAGATTTTAGTAATTTTTCATGCTGTACTTTGGTCTTCCTCTCTGTATCCAGGGCCAGCTGAGAGAGGCGATCCGGGACATGGTGTTGCGCTGCCCTCAGACTCTGTTCGTCTTCGACGAGGCTGAGAAGCTTCACCCGGGCCTCATCGATGCCATCAAACCGTACATGGATCACTATGACAACGTAGATGGCGTCAGCTACCGCAGAGCCACCTTCCTCTTCCTCAGGTTGGTTTATATACCAGGCGCATCCCGTCTGTTGAAGCTGGGTCAAACTATCCCAGGTATTCTGGCAGCTCTTCTGTGATGAAGGATGTTCCTCCCCGTGTCTCCATTAGCCGTCTTTATGGATTTTTCATGTTTTCAATTACTCACGTCCGATTTCTGCTGACGGATAATCTGTCCAGTCAAATATAGAAACACATTTTTCACTACACTACACGTTATGGTGTCGTGATATGATGTAGGAGAGACCTGAGATCACTAAAATACAATGGTAACATATACAAAAGCACATGTTAAATAACCTTGTAGAATTTTCATTATTTATTAAACTATATTTTCAAATAACATTTTCTTATTGGCTCAGATCTATTTTTTTTGACTTAGTTAAATTAGCATTTGTTTTTGGAGAAAATAAATTTGTGTCATAATAACTGAGCAACACTATTTAAGTATAAAGTTAAAGTATTCAAAGACGATAAGCAAACAAAAAGTTTCATGATTTGCCAACCCTAATCTGTGATACTGTGATCACTGCACTGATCTCACATCATGCCTTTGACGTGCCGGTTGTCTCTACAGTAATATCGGTGGAGCAACGATCAACGATGTAGCGCTGGACTTCTGGCACTCTGGTCAGAATCGAGAGGACATCGGTATGGAAGACCTGGAGCATCGGCTACGAGCTGAAACTATGGAGTCTCATGGTATGTGCTGGCTTTACGTTTCTCAGCTGGTTGCCAGATGTTCGACTGTCTTCAGCAGAAGTTCAATTGTTTACTTCAGCTCTCTGGGCAGGAACTGAACCATTCTTGTGTTACAGAGTGAGCTGCAAACCTATTTTACATGTGTGGTGGGGGTGGGTGAGAGTCAAAGTTACTCAACTGTTCTAATTGAAGATAATTGGCTGAAAGCTGCAAGCATAGAGACTAGAGTACTGATTACTGGCGGGATCAGTGGTATAAGCAACCCTCTCACGTTAAAGTGAGTCTTTTCTAGCTTAAAGGGATAGTATGGGTGTTTTTGAAGTGGGGTTGTATGAGGTACTTTATCCCTATTCAGTGTATTACCTACAGTAGATTACAGTCGGCACACTTCCAGTTTGGTGAAACAGACAGGAGTTACCAAACGGAAGCAAAACGTATTTTAGCCACCTAAAAGAAAGACTCACCTAAAAACATCAATATCAGTTTGTGTACGCTATACATGCCGTCAGACAACCCTTTCCGACAAGGAACTGAAGCCGTTGTATCCATCTATGCTCTCACCAAAGCAACCAGCCTCCATTGGACAAAATCTGTAATTTTACCTCGCAGAACACAGGGGTCGCTGTGGGACTTTGGTGAATCCAGCCTAACCAAAGTCACACAATAAGATGAACAAACTAACTGATCGAGGCAGAGGTAGACCAGCAACTCCTGTGTTCTGCAAGGTAAAATTACTATAATTAATAATTTCAACGTAAAGTGGTGAAAATATTCTAAATATAGAATACGCTTAAACTAATATTGATTTTTTTAGGTGAGCCTTTCTTTTAGGTGGCTAAAATCCATTTTGCTGCCATCCCTGTCCACAGCAGTACATCTCTTTGCCTCTGAGCGTTAACTCCTATTTGCTTCTCCAAACTGGAAGCATGCCAACTGTCATCTACTCTAGTTAATACACTGACTATGGAAAAGTACCTCATACAACTCCACTTCAAAACACCCGAACTATCCCTTTAATATAAAACATTGATTGGTGGAGCTTTAATTGTCTTTGGGGATTTCTAAGCATTTTTCTCCTTCCCAGGTGGCTTTGCTCAGAGTGAGCTGATGTCCGGCCACTTGATTGATTTCTTTGTGCCATTCTTGCCTCTGGAGTACCGCCATGTCAAGCTCTGTGCACGGGACGCCTACGCAGCACGAGGTCTGGAGACAGATGAGGCTACGCTGGATGAGGTGGCCAAGGCGATGCTGTATGTCCCCAAAGAGGAGAGACTGTTCTCAGCCCAGGGATGCAAGTCCATTCCCCAGCGGATCAACTTCTTTCTCCCCTAGAAGGAGAGACGGACAGACAAGAGAGACCTGGAGGAGGTGTGAGATTGCTTTACCAGCCCATCTGCATACAGAGCCACAGAGGAGACGTGTCTGCTCTGCTCTACGTACTCTCCCCCCACAGATACAACACGTGTCTGTCCAGGTCCCTCAGAGAAGGCCAGACAGCAGGGCTGATCCAGCATTAGAGGGGAAAGCAGCGCGACCCACCCTGCAGACATGAGTAGTGCCAGACGGTCATCATGTGCAGCACCTGCCCGGTTTGAATCCTCACAGTATCAAGACGGAGAGTCAGACAGTATTAATGGTTGTGCAGTGTATGTCATAGAGAGATACACATTCTTTTTTTCCCCCAAGAGTGATCCGCCTAGTCTCGCCCTACCATGCTGTGATTGGCTAGTACTGGCTAGTACTACTGTGCTGTGATTGGAGGATGACCTTGATAGCAATGTGCTTTCCTATACATCAGTCACCTGTCACAGGAGAGAGAATGTGAAAAGCTGTTGTGTAGCGGGTTAACAGAAGCTTTCACACTGAGATTTGAGGCACATACTGTACAATACGTGAATATTCACTGTCAGTGTGGTAAATCGCTAAATGATGCTGGTGACAGTGACTAGCATGGCCAGCTAACGTCAGCTCGAGTGGGAGGCTGCTGCAGTAATACAGTCACACATTAACGTTATAGCAGCATCTGACTGTCATTACCAACTATTTATCAGCCCGTAGATCAAACAGTTGGCTATTAACAGGCTGGTTATTTACAGACAACACTTAGCCTAACGTTATTCAATCGAATATGTATTGATGTCTGGATAACCAATATCCGGCCACTGTGTTGGACGGGGGAAGACTGAAGGGGCATGGCGGCGATCAACCTTAATTTATTATGGTATTGTGAACGCTCAGACTCAGACAAGATTGCAAAATATTTATTAGACATATGTATAAAACAAATATTTGTATAACAAGAGATGAATGTATACAAAATTGCAATCAAAACATACGTCAAATTGCATTGAAGTCTATGGGATCTTCGGTTTTCTTCCCACCAAAAGGGGGGACTTTTTGGGAAGTACATGTACGTCAATTTTACTCATTTAGCTAGATTGCTGGCTAGCTTGCTAATTCCACCATGCTTTAATGCTACACTGGTTACAGAAAATGAGCCAAACAAATCCTTTCTGGCAGAAAGCCCTGAACGCAAAGACTTTTCCCCTGTGCAAAATGAGCCCAACAGTCGAGGCACAAGTACTAGCCAATCATAGCACAGTAGGGCGGAGCTAGGCGGGACACTCTTGGGGTGAAAAATAACGCGAGAGATACTGATTTTACATTTTTTGTCACTGTTTATGTCTGTTCACCTTGGCCGAAGTCTTAGTTGCACTGTGTTTTAAGTTTAGGTAAGTTCATACCTCATGTGTTGGTATTTGCATGTTGTGCTGATTATTTATTGACATCATTTGTGCCATATTTTAGCATCTTACTGTACCAGGTTATGTTCTGTGGAGTTGTTTCAATATACATTTGGTGGTACTGTAAGGTATTAGTCAATAATAGATGGCACTGTAGTGTGAACAGTATGGAAGTATGTGTAACAGCTCACGTACTGTTGTGCAAATGTTACTTGAAATTGTTACTTGAAAATGTGTGAGAGTACACGTCAAAACAAGGAATATTTGAAGGTTTTTTGTGTAAAAAAAAAATATGTTTAATAACAGTGCTTTTAATACTTTATGTTTTATTGTCAGTAATTTCTTTGTTTCACATGTCTTGCTGTCGTCATCATTACATAATATACTGCTGTTAATTTTGGGCATAGAAATAATTATTTTTATTCACCGACTTTCTTTATTGCTGTTATTCATGCATTCACTTTCACATACTCTCACACAGGTCTGAGTTGGTCTGCTTTCAGTGCCGAAGCTCAGGGTGACATCACAAGAAGAATGTGAAAAGAAATGTCAGATATGGAAATAAACATCCACAGTAAACCAACAGAAGTTGTTTTTATTTAATGCAATAATTTGAGGGGATTCATTTGTCAAATAAACTTAAAGGTCCCATATTGTAAAAAGTGAGATTTTCATGTCTATTATATTATAAAGCAGGTTTCAGTGCAAAAAAAAAACATACTGTGAAAGTATCATAACGCTCAATCCATGGAGAAATTCACAGCCCGTATTCAGAAACTGTGGCTTTAAACAAGCCATCAGGATTTCTGTCCATTTGTGATGTCACAGATCTACAATATTTAGACCGTTGCATAGTTTTAAACAGAAATGTTCTAAATGTGACCCAGTTTATTTCCAGTTGCAGTGTATGTGAATGACATCAGCTGACAGGAAGTAAACAAGGACCCAAGATGTTTCCTAGCAACGCAATTCTGTTAAAATGTAATGGGTAAATACAGACATATTCAGGCAGACAGTTTGTGTTATCTTCCATAATAATAAATGGATTACCTTTAGATTTCAAAGTGTGACAAAACAAGACAATTTAAACATGGCAACTTGGGCTCCCAAGAAATTGAAGGCATTTTATATTATTTATGACGATCATGAAAATAATTGGTAGTTGCAGCCCTACACAAGTCTTAAAGTTCCCCTCCACTAAAAAATGTGTTTATATTTAGATGATTGATCTTCACTGAGCAGAATAATGCATGTGCAGAGTTTAACACTAGAAGGTTGTTTTCACCGTCATCTGCTGAAGGGTGAAAGTTCATCTGTGTTCACCTTATACATCACTACTAGGTTGGGAGCCAAACTGCAACTACAGTAGTTCGTTGAATTGCTTTTGTGGGGAAAATTTTTTTATTGTTAGTCAAGGGAGTATTTTTATATGTCAAAACATGTCTGGTCTTTAAAAAATGAATACATTTGTTTTTCAGGGCAGCGTATGTCGAATTATTACATTAAATTCAAGATTCAAGATTCAAGATGTTTATTGTCACACTGGTTATACAGGTACAATCGTGTGAAATGCTTTTTGCTGGGAAGATCCATTCAAAAATAATAAGTTATTGTACAAGGTATATTAAGAACATATACATATCAGGAAGTATGAATGTACATATATAAGAAATATTTTGTACAAGGCAAATTAAGAACATATACAGGCATATTAAGAACATATACATTAAGAACATAAACAGTATATACAGTATAAGATATATGATTGAGGTACCTTTTGTGTGAGAAGGGCTCTTGTGAATTATCTATTTAAAAGTCTGATGGCCTGGAAGAAAAACTGTTCCTCAGCCTGCTGGTGAGAGTCCTAAATCTGACTTTAGATACATTTAAAACCTCTTATATTACAGATTTCTTTTTTTAATACTTTATTTTTTCCCTTTTTTCAAGGTTGTTTTCATATATGCAATTTACAGTTCGTAATTACAATAGTTTATAAACCAATTTTTAAGTAGATGAGCTTACAGACAAACTCATTAAGTACACTAGAGAAAACAACTTTAACATTCAAAATTGAAATCAAATTAAGAA
>CAKAOH010003974.1:0-13093 GCA_916701665.1 Sebastiscus tertius
TCTACAGAGACATGAAGGAGCATCACTCAACACAGTGAGGAGACACACGTCAGCTAAAAGCACAGCATCACTCTAGAGTTCAGCTGCTTGGCAGTAATGTTAGCTGACCAGACCAAGGTCTCTCCATCAGTCACTGCTGATCCTAGTGGGGGCTTCTCCGGAGGGAACGGGGGAGACGCCGGAGTTTTGGTGGGAGACGATAACGTTTCTCTCTGCGGAGCCCCGTCACTTCAGGAGACACGGGAAACCTCTGCTGGTCTGGAGGAGCTGCAGCAGTTATTTCTGACCAAACGTCCACTGGACATCCACTAGATATTCTCAGAGCTGAACTAAGGCTGCGTTCCAAATCGTATACTTTTTCTTTTTACTTGTGGTACGTACTGCAGCTGCCCATACAAAGTACGTACTACTGTTACATGCAGTATGCACACAATTGGGATATACTACTTTTGTCATAACATTGCACCTTGAACTTTGACCCTCTTGCTCATATATATATATATATATATATATATATCTGCTGTGCAGAGGAACAGCCTGATAAAATACTGCATTTGACATTCTATGATAAACGAAATTCTTTTCTGGCCCACTAAATAGTACGGTAGTATGACTATTGGAGCGCACAGCCGGTCGCATTCCTCTGAGCAGGGAGTATATGAGCAAGAGGGTCAAAGTGTGCAGTGTTATGATGAAGTAGAAAGTTGTATGTCCTAATTGTAGAGGAGCAGAGGAGCAGACACCGACCAGCACTGATTTACACCTGGAAGAAGTCACAGACAGGAACTTTAAATGACACTAGCTGGTAACGTTAGTTAGTTAGGTAGTTGGTTGGTTGGTTGGTTAGTTAGTTAGTCAGTTAGTTAGTTGGTTAGTTAGTTAGTTAGTTAGTTAGTTAGTTAGTTAGTTAGTTGGTTAGTTAGTTAGTTAGTTAGTTAGTTAGTTAGTTAGTTAGTTAGTTGGTTGGTTGGTTGGATAGTTGGTTAGTTAGTTAGTTAGTTGGTTGGTAGTTTGCTCTGAACAGTAACTTAGTGATCTATCTGTTAGCTGGTTAATAGCTCAGTAAAAGTCCTGAAGACAGTTAAAGTGTGTGATCCGTTCAGGACTGATGATAACACACATCTGATGTATTTATGTGTAATATGAAGTCAGTAATTAGTCTGACTACCTGAACTGATTACTCACAGAGGAGGTGACAGACAGACAGATAGACAGAGAGACAGAGAGGAGGTGACAGAGAGGAGGTGCAGACAGACAGACAGAGAGGAGGTGCAGACAGAGAGGAGGTGCTAGTGTGTGACCACATGTGTCTGATGTTTTGGTCAGTCATTAAAAGAGGAAACAGCTGGTCAGATCAACAACCAGTAAAACCAGTAAAACCAGTAGAACCAGCGGGACCAGTACAACCGGTAGAACCAGTAGAACCAGTATAACCAGTAGTAAGAACACACAGTTTAACTCCCAGTCAAAGTCCATCAGAGGTTACAGCTCTAAACACTGTCTCCGTCTCTGTCCTAGAAGACATCGGTCTCCAGTCAGTCAGCTGTGAGTCCTCCAGCTCCTCCTTACCTTCTCTGAGTCCTTCTTCTCCTTCCTCACTAATAATGTCCCCTCTTCTCCTCCTTCTTCTCCTTCTTCTCCTTCTTCTTCTTCTTCTGTTCCCAGAGCACAAACATCTGCTCAGTCTGCTAACGTGTCTTTGTCCTTCCTCATGTCAAACATCCCAAAATACAGAGAGCCTGAGAAGAGGAGGAGGAGGAGGAGGAGGAGGATCAGGTTACACTGGTTCAACCCAAACCCACACTGACTCCTCCTCAGCACCAGGGCCCAGCCTCAATACTGTCCTGACTCCTCCTCAGCACCAGTCTGACTATGACAGGACAGGACAGGACAGGACAGGACAGGAAAGGACAAATAGAAAGGGAATGAAATGGAAAAGAGGAAGGATGGGAAGTGAACAAAGGAAGGAAAGGAGGAGACAAGTATGAGAAGATGTAAACTGTACTGAATCCTCTCCATCTCCAGCTAACACATTATATACATTTAAATACCATATACATTTAAAAATAAAAATAAAAAATAAGTTGAAAAAATAAATAAAAATAAAATACAAATGCAAAAATAAATAAATACATTAAAAGAATAACAAAAATGAATATATAAATACATAAAGGGAAAAATTAAACAGAAAAGTTAATAAATAAGGAAATGAATACATAAATAAATAAATAAATATATAAAATATAAATGCAAAAATAAATAAATACATACAAAAAATAACTAAAATAAATACATGAATAAATAAATAAACATAAGAGTTAATAAATAAGGAAATGAATACATAAATAAATAAATTAATGAATAAATAAATAAAAAAGCACATTAAAACAGACATATCAGTTAATGTCACATTTTATCAATTAATTATTGGCTACATTTATTTTTAATATTATTTTGCTACATTTAATGACATATTTATTAATTTATTAATTTATTTATTATTTAGGCAAGTTCTGTCCTCCATAATTAACTGATGAAGCTAGAATCATTGCTCTCCATTACATTTATGTTTCAATTAAAAGATTGCAAGAATGCATTATACAGCAGGCACATTGACAATTATAATGTATTTATAAGGCTTCACATAAAACTCCTAATGAATATTTATAATGATAACAAGGCTTATAAAGTATTCATGCTGATGATTTACACAGAAGTTTACACAGCACATTATAACTACCTTAATACACAATACTCCATTCTGACTGGTCAATCTCTGCGTCCATAGCAACGGTCTGTTTTAAAGGAATAACAGACCGTTGCTATGGATGCAGTTCACCTCTTGACAACGGTGCAAGTGCTTCTTTGTGATGTCATCACACTGTGATGTCACGGTTCAGGAACTGGCTTTATGACATCACACTGTGATGTCATAAAGCCAGTTCCTGCCTGAACCGTGCAAACAAAATGCACAACAAGGAGATGAAAAAGAGAGAGAAGAGGGAGAAAGCGGAGATGAAAAAGAGACGTGACGGGGACATTCGGGTGGAGAAGGCTGCTGGGTGTTGACACCAGTAGCTCCCTCTTCCTCCCCCCTTCACCTCTCTCCTCCATCCACCTCTCCTCCTCTCTTTTCATCCCTCCTCCTTCTATCCATCCTCTCCCTCCAGTGGCTCAGTGATTAGTGATTAGCACTGCAGCCTCACAGAGACACCTCCACCTGTCCAGATGTGTGGAGTTTGCATGTTCTCCATGTGTCTGCGTGGGTTTCCTCCCACAATATCTAAAGATATGCTAATTATTTGGACACTGATTGTATTTGATTGAGGCCCTGGTGATCAGGTCTCCTCCCTGATATATTAACTAATGGTTCATATGTTTAGAGTCTCAACTGAGTTGACACTCGAAGCATATGAACTAACTGGTAATATATTTAGAGTGTTAAATGAGATGACACTCTACTTAAATCAATCAAATACAATCAGTCATGGAGTTTTACCCTGGTGGTCAGGTTTCTCCCACAGTCCAAATATATGATAAAATATCAATATCAAATAAATATTCAGTCATATAGGGTTTTCTGCTGGTGCTCAGTTTTTACCAAAAGTTCAATGTGTCTGCCACTCTGAGTAAACACATACAGTACAAGCACATTATTGTATTTCTGTGACTTTAAAGTAGAAGTACTGGTATCTGTTTAAGTTATGATATAAAAGCTGAAGCTGATCAACAAAATGATCAATGTGACATAATAAAAGATGGTATTTTAGGAGCTGGTTCTGTAATAAATAATGATATTCTGCAGGAAAAAACGTTTTTAATATATTTTAATTATATATATATATATATTTAATTTATTAATTTGTTCTTTAAATTTGTATTCTATTTATTTATGCACTATTTTTTTATTTATATTTATCTATCTAATCCAGACATAAGAAAACCAAATAAATACTACTGAGACAATTTGCTGTATTTATTTATTTAAAAATAGTAAAATGCATTGGGAATTATAAAAAAACATGAAATAAATAAAATAAAATAAAAATAATGAAATTATTACTATTACTAAAAGCTAAAAAAAATTTATTAACAAAATTATTAACAAAATAAAAACATTAATCGAAAAATAAATAAAACAAATAAATAAAATAAAAATAATGAAATGATTACTAATAATGGTAATAATACCCCCTAACCAAATAAAACAGTAAATAAATAAATAAATAAAAATAGATAAATAAATAAATAAAATGATTACTAATGATGATAATAATAATATGAATAGCCCCCCTAAAAAAATAAAACAGTAAACAGTATTTTTTTGTGATCAAATTTTATTGGTTCTAAAGATAAGCATTTGAAATTATTACCAAAAAAACATGAATTGAAAAAGAAATTGGTAAACAGTATTTTAAAAAAGAAAAGACAGAGCAGGTGTAGCAGGTCAGTTTGCACCTGTAATAAAAATCTTCCTAAAAAACATTTTTGTTTTATGAAGAACTTAGTTTTTTCAACATTGAAACAAAAGTTTCTAAAAAACAGAAACTTTTGAAAAGAAACAGGATGCGTGTGAATGTTTATCCCCGTGTGTTTACGTAGCAACAGCATCCTGATGGCCTGTCTGTTTGAATGCAAACATTCATGTGAATATTCTCATAGATATGAAACAGTTTTATATCTCTGAATATACCGCGCACTTCCCAGAGAGAGGCAGCTGAATAACTTTAGTATTTATTTATTTAGAACAAACTCCTGAATCATTCTGCAGTCATGGACGAGTCGGCGTTGGAGAGCTACTTTGATAAATTCATTGCAAATGTGAGTAAAGAAAAATGTCATGTTCAGACTCAAACCAACGACGTGTGTTCGTCTCTCAGTACGGTCTGACTTCCTGTCTGTGGTCCGTTGGTTCCTACTGAAGACGTACTTTATCATAACCAACATTCATAAATGGTTAAACGTGATTTCACTGTTAACAAACAATGAAATGATAATTAATAATGTTTACAAATTATTAGTAATGCTATAATTTATTATAGTTAGTTATAAGTTATTTTATCATTAGTTTGTGTAATATGAAATAATTAGTTTATAAATTCTATATTGTATTATAGCTGATAAGAGACAATAATAATTACATTCTGATTACATTTGTAAACTATTTATTAACAGCTTGTTATAATTATTATTGTCATAACATTTTATATAATATATTAAGTATTTGTTAGTGATTACTTAATGATTTGGAAACATTTAAGAAATTTGTTTGTAAAACATCTATAAACATACAAAATAAGTAAAAAATAAAAATAATGCAAAAATAATGTATAAATAAATTAATAAATAAATAAATAATAAATGCAAAAATAAATAAAAACATGTCTAAATCAATACAAAATAAGTACATAAATAAATAAAAGAAAAAATCAAATGGAAGATCAAATAAATTAGGAAATTAATACAAAGATAAATAATTAAAGAAGCAAATTAAAACAGAAATATTAATTTATGTCGCATTTTATTAATTAATTACTTGCTACATTTATTTTTAATATTATTTTTGCTACATTTAATAACATATTTATTCATTTATTAAATCATTTTACAAACCAACTATTAACCATTAACAAAGTGTTATAAATATCCAAATAATGTTTATAGATGTTTTACAAATAATTTCGTAACCATTAACAGATACTTAATTTAGTATATCAAATATTAAAATGTGCAACAATAAATTGTTAGAGTAAAATAAATTATCCCTAAAAATTAGTGAACATTATTAATTATATTTAACGGTTTGTTAACCTTAAAATAACTATGAAATTAATTTGATTTAACTATTGATATAAAAGCTGGTTATTATAAAGTGTTATTGATGTTAGTAGGATGAAATCAGCGTTGTTTTAGTTTTTTTATGGGACTCGTTGACTGTAGAATATTCTTTAAGTTGGTCGACTTCAAGATGGAGACGGAGGATGAAGAGGAGAAGAAGGAGGAGGAGGAGGAGGAAGAGGAGGCATTCTTCAGGTTACTGCCTGATGAGCTCCTGACGCTGTACCAGGAGGTCACAGAAACACCAACCAGACTGAGTAGAGCCGCGTTACCAGACAGCATCACCCGTCAGAAACACAGCTCCCAGAATCCCACAGGAGGGTCGACCATGCTGGAGCTGGTTCGACCCGTGAGACCCGAGACGCCGGTGACACAGCAAGCAGAGCTCATCCCACGGATACAGTAGGTCGCCACCAGGTCCATTTAGAAACATGTGGAAAACATACAAACATATAAATAAATAAATAAAATAAAATAATAAAAGTATTACTAATACACCCCCAAAAAACAAAACAACAAAACAAAACAGTAAACAGTATTTTTTGTGATAACATTTTATTGGGTTTAAAGATATGCATTGGAAATTATTAACAAAAAAAAACAGTAATTAAAAATAAATTTAAAAAATAAATAAAAGATTAATAATCAAATTATTACTAAAAATTATATTAAAAAATATAAATAATAATAATAATAATAATAATAATAATAATAATAGCCTCCCTAAAAACAAAACAGGAAACAATATTTTTTGTGATCAAATGTTGGATTTAAAGAAATGCATTGGAAATTAACAAAAAAAAACAGTAATTGAAAAATAGATCAAATTAAAAATGAAATCAATAATCAATAATGATCAATAATAAAATTATAACTAATAAAATAATTACTACTACTACTACTACTATTAATAATAATAATATTTTATTGGTTTTAAAGATATGCATTGGAAATTATTTTATTTCATTAACTAAAAAAACATTGATAGAAAAAAACAAAAAAAAGAAACAGAGCAGTAGTTCTCAAAAAAACAATCTCACCACAAGGTTCATTTAGTAGCTGTTCTGGAGCTTTTGACCACATCACATGGTCCTCCTCAGTGGGTTTCTACAGGCAGACCGAGTCTGAGGCTTTAAGGTTCCCTCTCATTATAAGTGTCGTGCTGCGTTCATGTGTCGTCCGCTGCAGGAACGTGGTCTCTACGGTGGATCTGGGCTGCCCTCTGGACCTGCACCTCATCGCTCGCAAGGCGTGGAACGTAGAGTACAAACCAGAGGTACAGCGAGAACACATCTTTAGAGAACTATTTAAATCAACGTGTTATCTCTAATCCAGCTGTAACGCAGCCCGTTGTTCCTCTGCTGGTGTTCCAGGTTTACCAGGGCCTCATCATGAGGATCCGGGAGCCGCGGTCCACAGCGCTGATCTACAAATCTGGGAAAGTTGTCTGTACGGGAGCCAGGAGGTCTGTCCGCCCGTCTGTCTGGACTCATCCCCGATAACAAGACGCCTTTCAGGACACTGTGTCCTCTGTGTGTTTGTGCAGCGCCGAGCAGTCCAGACTGGCGGCCAGGAAGTTCGGCCGCATCGTGCAGAAGCTGGGCTTCCCGGTCCACTTCAGGAACTTCAAGATCTGCAACATGATGGCCAGCTGCAGGACCTTCCCGGTCCAGTTGGAGAACTTGGCCCTTCGGGAGCCCTGCAGGTCAGGAGACGCTGGCGGGTTACATCTGAATGTACTTGTCGCTACTGACAAGTCCTCTGAGAGGCGGGTCACGACAGGACTGATCCGGAGTCAGGTGTTCTGTGTTTTCTCCACAGTTACGAACCGGAGCTGTTTCCGGGCCTCTTCTACAAAGGTGTCGCCGGGATCTCTGTGAGGATCAACGCATCTGGGAAGGTTTCCTTCATCGGTAACTAATCCCTGTTCCTGTCCACACGTCCCAGTTTACAGGATTTATGAGATTATAGGGGTCCTCTAAGACGTTCTAGTGGTCATTGGGGGTTATAGGGGTCCTTTAAGACGTTCTAGGGGTCATTGGGGGTTATAGGGGTCCTCTAAGACGTTCTAGGGGTCATTGGGTGACAGGAAAGAGTCCTAAAACAGTAAATGAGTTATCATTTTAGCACTATAGAACCTTTCTTTGTTACCTTCATTGTGAAATCTTCTTTCTAAAGAAGTGTTGTGTTGAATTCCAGGAGGTCGAAGTGAAGCTGAGATCCTCAGAGCGTTTGATGTCGTCTGTCCGATCCTGAGCCGCTACAGGAGGTCTGTCCGATCCTGAGCCGCTACGGGAGGCCGTGAAGAGAGACCAACTCTGGCAGCAGCTCCGGTTCGTTTTAAAACTAAAGTAGGACAAATAAACGGGTTGTTTCTCTTAAAAATCTCTCATATCATTCAGATAGTTCATGAATACTAATAATCATCACTAATAATCATCATTATTATTATCTTTTACTATTATTATTATTATTATCAGCATTATTATCATTTTTTATCATTATTATTTATCATTATTGTTATTATTGTTATTATTATTATTTATTATTATTATTTTTGTATTATTATTATCATCATCATTATTATTATTATTATTATTATTATTATTTTTACTATTATTATTTATTATTATTATCATCATTATTATTATCTTTTACTATTATTATTTATCATTATTATTATCATTATTATCTTTACTATTATTATTTATTATTATTATTATTTATTATTATCTATTTATTTATTTATTATTATTATTATTATCATTATTATTATCAGCATTATTATTATTATTATTATTCAGTTTCCTCTGTTGCTTACCAGGGTATTAATGCAGTCAGTCAGCCAGCAGGTGGCGTATTTGGACTGTCACTACATACCCATAGATGTGTGGTGGGAATGAGGCCATACAGTTATTATACAACTAATAAACAGTAAGAATGTCCATAAACGTTCCATCATCCTCCTGTTACAGTCCAGGCCGCTCTCACATCTGGGTTTTGATGAGTTACACATTTAATGTTGAAATGTGTGAAAGCTCAGATCAGAGTGTGATGAACTACCAGCAGTAGTGAGTTAGCCGGTAGCTCGTCTGCCACGCCAGCTGCTGCTGCACACACACACACACACACACATCTGGAAACATCTGGCTGATGCTCCACTTGTTAATCAGGTCAGTTTGTACCTAATAATTCAGACAGGTGATGATGAAGTGAGGAGCTGCCGAGGACTTTGAACCATTTTAGCATCCAGAGCTTTGAACTTCAACACACTTCGCTCCGACCTAAAGGACGGACTTCCAGAGGTTTGGACAGACTTCCAGAGGTTTGGACAGTTTGGATGGACTTCCAGAGGTTTGGATGGACTTCTGGACTTCCAGATGTTTGGATGGACTTCTGGACTTCCAGATGTTTGGGTGGACTTCTGGACTTCCAGAGGTTTGGACGGACTTCCAGAGGTTTGGATGGACTTCTGGACTTCCAGATGTTTGGATGGACTTCTGGACTTCCAGAGGTTTGGGTGGACTTCTGGACTTCCAGATGTTTGGGTGGACTTCTGGACTTCCAGAGGTTTGGACGGACTTCCAGAGGTTTGGATGGACTTCTGGACTTCCAGATGTTTGGATGGACTTCTGGACTTCCAGATGTTTGGGTGGACTTCTGGACTTCCAGAGGTTTGGATGGACTTCTGGACTTCCAGAGGTTTGGACGGACTTCCAGAGGTTTGGATGGACTTCTGGACTTCCAGATGTTTGGGTGGACTTCTGGACTTCCAGAGGTTTGGACGGACTTCCAGATGTTTGGGTGGACTTCTGGACTTCCAGAGGTTTGGACGGATTTCCAGAGGTTTGGACGGACTTCCAGAGGTTTGGACGGATTTCCAGAGGTTTGGACAGACTTCCAGAGGTTTGGACGGACTTCCAGATGTTTGGGCAGGCCGTGTTTCTAGTGAGTGTTTTTCTGTGACCTGCTGACCTCTGAACTGGAAGCCCTTCCTGTCTGCTCTCCGGGGCTGCAGGCCGGCGTGTTGACACTGAGCGGCAGGAAGTGAGGTAATCCCGCGGCAGACAACATGAAAACAGTGAATTATGGGAACGAGACCCGGAGCTCCCTCTTTCTCCGTCTCTCCGACACTTTCTCCTCCTTCCTGTCCTCGTCTCTTCAGACAGTCTCTCTGCAACATGTTGATGGAAAAGCTCATTTGAGTTCAGTCAGAATGTAGATTTAGTTTTAATTTACCTTTAATTCAAGGTAATAAACTTCCTCTGGGTATTTTTAAGTTTATTTGTCAGGTTCTTTTACGTAACCGTTGACGATGACCTTTCATCGAGCACCTGTAACCCGCTCCCCTCTTTTCATTTCATCTCTTTCAGTTTTTCACATCCTGGCTCTTCTCTTTCTCTCTCTAATAACATCCTCCGCTTCCTCTCATCCTAATAATACCAAACCTTATTCATGCTGACAGCAACACATCCTGTATTCCTCCTCTGTCACGTCCTCCTCTCCGCTCTCTTCACGTGATGCACATTCGCAGGAAAATGCACGAAAAGATGTGGATGATAGTCTGAAAGCTGAGGGTCACAGTGTCTACGTCCATGAATCTGTACTTTACATTTCCTGACTGTTTCATGAACTACTGTGCGACTGGGCTGTTCATGTCCCGTGTGGGTTGGGTCTAAAAACACCAGACTTCCACCAGGAGACCACGATGGTGCCCCGTGTGAGGCCAGAAGTCAACGTTGATTGATTTATCACATAACTTCCGTACTTAAGTAAGGAAACTTCTGTAGTTATTTGAACCCAAAGCTTTAGCCTCGTTGGCTAAAACTAACCAGGTTGTTTCCTGTGAAGATGGAAGTTTATTTTGAAAAGACTGTACGCACATAACTAGCAGAAATCAACACGTGTTGCTGCACATTCATAGTAAAATGAAGGATAAATTAGGAATAACGTTTCGTAACTCTTCGTGGTGTGAGCGTACGATGGGTCTGGTCTGTCAGGAGCGTCGAAGCCTCTCGGCGTTGTCTTTCTGAGCTTCTGGGCCTTGTGAAGATACAAAAATGCAAAGTCAACTTTTCCTCTTTGGTCCGAGCCAAAGACAACGAGCAGCGTGTCAGATGACGGAGGTGTAGCGTGAACACACCTGTATTCACAGGAAGGAACAGAAAGGAAGAGTCGTGCTGTGTGCTGCGGTAGCTGCTCAGGAACCTCCGGCTCAAACCATCTGTTGTAAAGAGGAAGCAGAGGAGGAAGTCTCCGGGGAGCTGCATCCAAAGCTAATAACTCACATCATCTCTGACCCAGAAATGGATCCGGGAAGGAAGTGATTTAGCGCTCCGTCCTCTGTCCCCGGACGGGAAGGAAAATCGATCTCAACGCGTCTATTAAACTTCTCATTTAGCTCTGATTGCTTTAGAGAGAAACACTTCAGACAATCACTACACGTCCTCCACATCCTGCAGGGAAATCATTTATTTAAAACAATCACCACGAAGGGAAGAGCACCCACCTGAGCCCGACACTCAACTATTTAATTTCCTTTGGTGGACGTTTTCTCTGCCTCAGAACCGACGGGAAGATTTTCATTATCAGTGTTTTCTTTCTATTTCATTATATTTGAGGAAACGACAGTCGTCCCATCATGTGTTCAATAAAGACTAGATAGAGTATGATAACAAACTACGAGGAGCACAATCAAGCATTTGGTATCTATGAACTCATAACAAGTTGAATATCAAAGACATGCACACATACATCAACCCGTTCGCACGAAAAGGCGAATAAATGCCCCGATAATACGCAAGGTATTTAATGTACAAGTACGTCTTTTCTGCGTGTCTTTTGTACGCCGTGTATCCTGAACTGACTGTGACGTAAACACGTATAAATGCAACAGTAAGAGTTAGTGATGTAGAATAAAAAGAGAGGAAGACCTCTGATGGAGGGCGGGTCCAACAGACACAGGACTTCAACCAGGAGACTGGTGTTCGAGATCGTTGTTTTGTTACGTTACGTAACGGACAATCGTGTTTTTTATTGACGTTTGTGACAGGTTTTCCGTAGTCGTGTTACGTTGTTTCCTTAACGTGTAGTTTACTTACTTATTTTATTATTCTAAGTGGTTTTGTTGCCTAAGAAACTCCATTTGGCACACTTTAGGTATGCCAGTGCTCCAGATGGAGAGTCCTCCTGGTCCTGTCCTCACTAAAACCTTTAGAGTCTGTGTGCTTTGTGTTATTTCTATCTGCTTTGGCTCAGTTGTAGTCGAGGAGTAGCTGAATGAATTCAGTGGCGTCTCTGTGCACGGCGTCGTTGCTATAACGGCGTTATCCAATCTAGAGAACATTTTAAACATTTTCCTTTTGTTCATCACAGTTTACTCAGGCATAGTAACAGTCACAAGACTTTTTTTTCAGACTTTTTTCGGACATTTTTTTCAAGGATTTTTCTAACTTTTTTTTTTTTTTACTTTTTTCAGACTTTGTTTCTAAGGTTTTTTTGGAACATTATTTCTCAAATTTTTTTTTTTTTTAACTTTTTTTGGAACATTTTTCTGACTTTTTTTCTGACTTTTTTCAGACTTTGTTTCGGAGGTTGTTTTTTTTTTGAAAATTTTTTTACATTTTTTTTTCAGATATTTCTTAGACTTTTTTTCAAGCATTTTTCTAACTTTTTTTTTTTTTTTTTTTTTAACTTTTTTCAGACTTTGTTTCTGAGGTTTTTTTCGAACATTATTTCTCAGAATTTTTTTTTTTTTTTTTTACTTTTTTGGAACATTTTTCAGACTTTTTTTGTGACTTTTTTCAGACTTTGTTTCGGAGTTTTTTGGGGGCATTTTTTAAGCATTTATTTACTGTGGATAGAGTCTTGGAAAGGGGGAGAGAGAGAGAGTGGATGCGGAAAGGGCCACAGGCCGGATTAGAACCCGGGCCACCGCGGTCAGGACTGAAGCCTGTTACATGGGCGCCGCTCTACCGAGTGAGCTAACCAGGCAACCTTTTCGAACATTTTTTTTAAAAAACATTTTTCTAACTTTTTTTTTTTTTTTTTTACTTTTTTTCTAACATTTTTCTGACTTTTTTTCTGACTTTTTTCAAACTTTGTTTCGGAGGTTGTTTTTTTTCTAACATTTTTTTAAATTTTTTTTCAGATATTTCTTAGACTTTTTTCAGACTTTTTTTCAAGCATTTTTCTAACTTTTTTTTTTTTTTTTAACTTTTTTCAGACTTTGTTTCTGAGGTTTTTTTCGAACATT
>CAKAOH010003977.1:2900-17024 GCA_916701665.1 Sebastiscus tertius
CACCGAGGAATTCCCCCCCCCCCCCGAGCTACACGCAGCTTTCAATCACTTTTCAATCAGTTTTCCCACGAGCTCATAGACGTATGGCTGTTGTACAAACTGTAATGGACCCACAAATAATAGGGTATGACAGCTGCTCGGCACAAAATAACCAAGTCAATCACTGACTTGTGAGGGAAAAGGAACATCCAGGAAAGTTTGGGACTTAGTGTACATTTGTCAGGAGTCCAAAGAATCCACCCCCACTCGACTCCAACAAGATGCATGTGTTGCTCTGCCTGCTGGATGTGTAATCAGGAAATTGTTTGCTAACACATACACCATAACAATTTCATTAGACTAGCAATGTATCCTGTTGAAGAAGATGTACGCACATCACGTAGCTGCAAGGCTATTGGAACAGCATCAGTAAAGAAAAAGGTAACACCTGCACACTACTCCATATTTTTATTGACTACGTTTTGATCCTGCTTTGATCTTCGTCCCATATTTATTCATCATTCCTTCATCCTCTTTCCATTTTGGGATTTGATATAGATAACTTATTTAGAAGGGTGTTTTAAAACCCAATTATTGTACATATATTAAACATTTCTTCTTTCCTTTTTCCCCCTCTACTTTAATGTAATATTTTTGAACGTAGGTGATGTATTTTCTGATATATGAGAGGATGAATATGACCCTAATGTTCACTAATAACATGTTTAAGAGTATGGTATTTAGAAGTATGGCCTTTGTACTACTGTTTGCAAGCATTTTATCAAATTGTGAATTGTTTAGTGGGTGTTTTTTATCACGCTGGTGTTTTGGATGAACTACACCTGCCATCATCGAGCTTGTTTGCCTATTGGCGTGCTGTATGTATAAATATGGGTGTAGTTTCCACTTTTTCAAACACTTTGACCTGACGAAGACCCAAGCAGGACCGAAACATATAAATATTGTGGCATGGAGTAGTGTGCAAGCGTTTACTAGCAATGAATCCTCACACAACAGTTGGGATGATATCGAGTTTTTCCTCTCATCGTCGCATATGCTCTGTGTTTATCATGGCATCCAACTGAAGCTCGGCTGCACTAATTACAGCAGCTGTAATTGCCACTTAATCTGATTTATCCATTTAATCACAGCAGCAGAAGTGACCTTTTCACTTGCTAGGGCATTTCAAAGTTTTATAATGGCTGGCACTACCGTAGATCCCAGGGAGTGATGGCTGACTGAAGAATGGCAGATTGATGACAGGCTGTGTTTTCCCCTCCGTGTGCTTATGCATGGCAGTGCTGTAGAAACAAACCTGTTGGAAGCAATGTTTCATAAACATACGGGCACATTTCCTAACTTCTGTTCTTCCCAGATCTAATTATGAATTATGACTCAGGTGGTTGCCAAATCAACCAGAAGAGAAATCTTAAGTACCGTTATGGAACAAGGCCAGTAGAGGGGTTGCTACTAGCAACACAATGTTCATCATAGTGACATTAGTGGAGTCCCCATTCAGCGGACGCATCCTTAGAAAGTTATATTTGAAAACCGAATGCGTCACAGCGGCTGCGACAAGGCTGTCCCATTCCATCAAAGAGTCCTTCAAATGCAGCCGAGAAATGCAGCCTTTCTTTTCCTGGTTTTGGAGGATCCAACTGATGCATACTGAAAACTCTCGGGCTCTTTTGGGCAGGAGCTTTGAAATAGCTGGTGAAGCAAATGGGAAATCTTCCGTAGACCAGAGCGTCCCATTTCGGAGGCTTCTCTGTTCTGCTCAGCCTTCGGGGACTTATATTAGAAGGCTGCGTCCTCCAAAGAAAGTTGCAGCCCCTGAATTGGTACACAGCTGTTCAAACACAGTTATGGCAAATGGCCATAGATTGTATATAAGAAGTGGACGTAGTCACCGTGACGTCACCCATTGGTTTGTGGACTGTCGCTTTGAAGCCTCTAGTTCGGCATTTTGTCCGTCACCATCTTGGCTTTTTTAACAACCAGGCGTGACACGAGAGGGTGGAGCTAAGTACAACCGAACGCTGAATAAGACATTTTTAGGTAATCAAAATGTTACAATTAACTTTCATGAACTGAAAACAAACTGTGAAAGGGTTAAAGCTGAAAGATGAAAATGCAGACAACTCCCAGACCAGACAAAGGCGTGGTAGCGACCTGTCAATCACAAGGTAGCCACGCCCTAAAGCATACCCTGCTTTATGGTCTATTTGACTCTAAATGGGACCATGATTTACTAAATGAACATCATGCTGTATTGAAGAAGACTTGAAACTAGTGATTGAGACCATAAACTCATGTTTACAATGTTTACTAAGGTGATAAATCAAGTGAGAAGTAGACTCATTTTCTCATAGACTTCTATACAATTGGAGTCGCTCCCTGCTGGCTATTAGAAAGAATGCAAGTTGAAGGCACTTCAGCATTGGCTTAATATTTCAGACCCGGAGGTTGTCCACTGAAAATGATCAAAGAATGCATATTAATATCCCACAAATGTGTTCTTCCTCTGTCCCTGGGTCCTTTCCCTGTGGGACGTGCCCTGAATACCTCCACAGGGAAGCATCCTGATGACACACACGCGCCGCCAGTCATTGAAATTGTTCTGATGAAAAGTGCAGAGTGCTCTGTTGATTATTCAAAGTAATGGAGACATTTTATTCTGAAATGACACATTGGCTGCTGATTTCTTTATGGAGTCATTTTTCAGTTTTATGAGCAGCACGGACGTAATTTCTTTCAACTCTGTCATATCAGTAGTAGCAGATATGTCAAAACCTTGGCACAGAAAAACTATCTAACAAACCGGATGTCAGAGATTTGTCCTCTCTGTACCTCTCAAAAGGCCGTATGACTCCACCGCTTTCAGCATTTATCAAAAACACCTTGAAGAGAAATATCGCTGCGACGTGATGCATTATGTAAAGCCGCATGTGTTATGTATCACAGTTTCACAACGTTACTTCATCACACAGTCGATTATGCATTAGTATGCAATTGGACACTTTCCAGTATTGCACACTGTCTCCTTATTCTGTTGCCACAGAAGAAGCAAAAGTTAGATAAATATTTTCAAAACATTTCTTTTCATTTTGGGAGTACGGGTTGATAAGAGAATGTGGAGTGATGGCATGAGGAGAGTCGATATGTAGCGGGGCCATGTTGCACTACATCAAAATCACCTCTCCTCATAGATTGAAACTAAATCCTCAGACCAAAAGATCAAGGACATAGATTAAAATGTCCAAGAATATGTCTCCTGGGAGGATTGGATAGAAGCGAGAGAAGTTTAATCAAAGTCTTAAAAGCTGAGAACAAGCATACTGGAGCTGTGAGTGTAAACAAGAGTTCACCGGTATGCATTTTAAATAATGCGAGAAGGGCGTTTGAGGACTGTCGAGTGAAGGAAGTCAAGGAGTGTAAGGAAGACATCTAATGACTACTGATGATGCTAGGCAGTCATTTAGTGGGGAAGTGGCATTTATGTACAAAATTAGAAAGGAACTGAGACTTCCTCACCAGATGTCAGTACATACAGCTCAGCTTACTGATATGGCGTGGGCGCTAAGCCAAATGAATGAATGATATGCTGTGATCCGCTGCAGCCTCTGTCACATTAAATGAAGGAAAAACTGAAAATGAGACCAAGTGTTATTGACAGCATAGAAAATGTAGAAAGTTGGTGCAAAGTGGGCTTCATGTGGAGAAAGAAGGAACGAGGAAATAACAAAAAAAAAGGCAATTTCAAGTGAAGCAATTTAGATTTCACTCCAGTGTCGGCCACCAGATCGCTACAGCCTCACAAAGCGATGCAGATTTGGCCGAAGGAATGAGAGAATGAGATAAAAACGGCTCGTCACACTGTTTGATACAAAGTCATCTCTGAATAGGGCCTTTTAGCAGCAGTGGATTAGATTAGGTTCTTGGTCTGGCTCGGGTTGATTACTGAAAGTGTGAGTGTGTGAAGCTTGAGAGTGTGTTTTGATTTGAAATAGATTCAGCAAACAAAGAAAGCAGTTGTATGAACGTCTTTCAGAACTCAGAAAGTGTATAATTTGCAGACTCCTTAGATGACTGGAGGAAAACTAAGAAGCCGCTGGAGGATAATTGGCTTGGAATATGAACAAATATTGTTAAAGCAGAAATGATGGTCGCCAGACCAAGGACATAAAATGCCTGCCAGAACAGAAGGAGAAGGAGAAGGAGAAGAAGGAGAAGAAGAAGAAGAAGAAGAGTAGCAGTGGCATGTTGTCAAAGATCACAGCAGACTTCGTTCAATATGCAGCAGGGTTTCTATGGGAGAAAAGACAAATCACATAGTGACAACATCACTGATAATAAACTAAATCTACACACTATAATTTTCTACTACCTGTAATTTGTTTTAAAGAAATAGTATGCAACATTTCGTTACTTGAAGGCCACCGTAGTTCTCCAACGCTTGTGAAACTGCTGTGTTATTACGGTGAGGATGGCCTTTGAGTGAGGCAAACTGCGTTACCACGGTTTTGCACTCGGAGGAGTGAGCGGAGGGGTACTCAGTTGGTTGCAATCTGCAACCACACCACTAGATGTTGTCAAATCCTAAATCGCAAAACATTGTTAATTATAAGCAAAGGAATTTCATTTTTAATACGTTAAGTTTGATTTCTGTTGAAATCAGATACTTTTACTAGTTTAGAATTCAGGCTTCTGTTCATCTATTGGACATGATGCAATATTTCTTTACTGAACGACCTTCTTCAGGGAGAGCAAAACATGTTTAAGATGCTTGATCTCACTAATGATGCCCACACAGGCATTAATATTCTTTATTTAGTTTGTTTACAACAGATGCAAAACTCCCCAGGATGCAAGGTTTCCTGTGGAGGTGCACAGCATGGACACACACAACACACACACACACACACACACACACACACACACACACACACACACACACACACACACACACGACCTATTTATGACCCACAAATGAACCATGCCATGGTCGCATCCAGTCTTCATGAGGATGACGTGCGAGGACTCCAAATGGGAGGCAGCAAGGCCATCTAGTGGTTCACAGTGGGAAACAAGAATGCATTGTTGAAGGCAGGTGGACCAACAGAAGACAGCAAGGATGTGCCGATCAACTGCACTTGAGGGAGCTCCAGTGTGCGGACCTTCTTTTTATGATTTCATAGAGAGGAAAGCGACCAGTTTGGAGCTGTTCATACGACTCATACCTGACAGCAATTTGCGAGGGAGTCCTGGCTGGATTCATTAAGTAGGAACACCTGTTGCTCGTCGTCTGCGCACTAAACATGGATACAGGACACGTCAAAGCATCATTTAATAGCAAAAAAAAGGCAAATACCTCTAAAGTGCATTTGGACAAATAAGCTTTGCGCGCTTTACGCATGTCTTCTACAGTTCTTCTAAACCCACAGGGACAAATATGTGAACAGCTTTTTTTGTGTGTTCATATTCTTCATTTCTATTTTTCTTTCATTGCTGTGTTTTGATACTGTCTGGTACTTGGGGCTCAAACCATGAATGCACAAATTCCCCATCAACCTCGCCTAGAGATAACATCAAGTAAATATTCATAATTTGGATCCAAACGTCTCCAAGTAAGCGCTTTTACGCACGCGCGCACTTTTTCTTCTAGAGGAGATAATATCAGATGCAGACAATCGATTATTCTGATCTGATTTTTTAACAACCAGCTTGACTGACAGCTGCATCGCAGACGCAACTCGTCACAGACTCTGAGTGAAGATGAAGATGAAGATGCTCTCACCTCACTGAGGAGCGGTGCAGAGCGCACTGGGCTGAAAAAAACATGCACAATGCTTGTGCTGTAAATGATTCAATTATTAAAAAATAGGATATCTGGACTCACTCTTTTAAAGTATAAGGAGGAATTTCGTTCGCAGGCTGCTGCAGATGCATTTGACTTGGGGAAGCAGAAGCAGGCACTTGGTGATACTTTTTAACTTGGATATACTTTGAATTACAGATGGATTTCTTAAACGATTCTAATTTCTCCCTCGGAGACACTAATTCAACAACACGAGGTAGGTCGAGCAAGCAGCGCACCGGTAATATAATCCAGTTAACATGGTATACACACCTTGTTTACAAGAGGCAGAACTGCATGGAATTAAATAAATCAAATGCACGCACGAGTATTTCTTTTTCTCTGTTTTATTTTTTCTTCTACATCCTCAAGTATCCTTTTTTTTAAAAAACCATACAAGCTTTCATTGCAAAAAATTCAGGCTGCAGTGAATTCCCTTCACAGCCTGATATGTTTGATGAGATATATGAAATATGACTACCTTAATCTCATTTGCATTAATCTCTAGGATTTCTATTTATTGATTAATCTTCATCATTTTAGTATTAAAAAATATGACTGGGTTTGGTAAGATTTTTTCAGACATTTCTGTGACTTTTTTTCTGTTTAAAATGTACTTACATATCTATCTATCTATCTATCTATCTATCTATCTATAATAATAGGTTGATATATATATATAACAGGTTGATATATATATATATATATATATATATATATATATAACAACCTATTTAAAAGTCTATTCTTAATATCAAATAGATTATTACAAAGATAATTGCCAGGACTTCTGCACCGATCATCCTCTGTCTTTGCTTTGTGCTGTGTTTATGGAGCCAACACACACACACGCGCACACACACACACACACACACACACTCACACTCACACTCACACTCACATAGGTCATTTCAGGGTGTGAAATACACACACATACAGAAATGATGGATTTCTGTTTGTGTGTGTATTTCACCCTGAAATTATCCAGCAGCCTGAAAGCAAGATGGTGAGAAGTGCTCATTGTATATCAGATAATAGATCTGCCCACGTAATAATCCCCTGACGAAAACCAGTATTGTTAATACTCTGCTGCTCTTCAAAACTGCACCCTTTAATAATGGCTATTACGTGCTGGTACGATGTATGCTTTCATGTCCGTGATGTACAATACAGTGTGATGTTATTTAAATGTGCTCGCTGCTCTCCCTCCTCTTCTCGTCTCTTTAGCTGTAGATGGGGCCCTTCACCGCAGCGCCATCCTCCCTGTCATCTTTGGCATCATCTGCTTTCTGGGCATTGTGGGAAACTGCATCGTCATGTACACCATCATGAAGAGGACCAAGTGCCGCGCCAAGCAAACTGTTCCGGACATTTTTATCTTAAATTTGTCAATCGTCGATCTCCTGTTTCTCCTCGGGATGCCGTTCCTCATCCACCAGCTGCTGGGCAACGGCACATGGCACTTTGGAGCCGCGATGTGTACGGTCATCACTGCGCTTGACTCCAACAGCCAGATTGTCAGCACTTACATCCTCACCGCGATGACCCTCGACCGTTACCTGGCTACGGTCCATCCCATCCGCTTCAACTACATCCGCACGCCTTGCGTGGCATCGCTGGTCATCGGGCTGGTGTGGGGTCTGTCCTTGCTCACCATCATCCCTGTGTGGATGTATGCTGGCCTGATGCCTCTACCGGACGGCCTTGTGGCCTGCGCTCTTCTCCTGCCTGACCCGGTCACTGACATATACTGGTTTACGCTTTACCAGTTCTTCTTGGCGTTCGCTATACCTTTGGCCATCATCTGCCTGGTGTTCTTCAAGATCCTCCAGCACATGTCGACCAGCGTGGCGCCGCTGCCTCCGCGGAGTTTGAGGGTGCGCACCAGGAAGGTGACCCGGATGGCGGTGGCCATCTGCCTGGCCTTCTTCATCTGCTGGGCCCCTTACTACATCCTTCAGCTGATCCACCTCGGGGTGCAGAACCCGAGCCTAGCTTTCTCCTACGCCTACAACATAGCCATCAGCATGGGATACGCTAACAGTTGCATCAACCCGTTCCTCTACATCGTCCTCAGTGAGACCTTCAAGAGGCAGTTCCTCAGGGCGGTGCGCCCGGTTAACAGGAAGTTCCGCGTGAACCCGAGCACCACGGATGGTGGCAGCGTGAGTGTGAGGATGGTACCGGAAGGGGCTCGGCAGGAGCCGGCCTGTGGGGAGATGATACCATCAAACATGGCCCCGCAATGAATACAAATCAAAATGACCTCACGATGTATCACTGTGGAATGGGACATCAGAACACGTTAGTGTTTCTGAGCATTAATGTCTGCACATCAACTCCAATCGACAGCATGTTTTCTATTTTTCAGTCAAGACCTGAATAAAAATGTTCTCTCCGATCATTCCTAATCACGCAAAGCACAATTTTGCAATTTTTTTTTTAAACTAATCAGCCTGCCTCGCCTCACTCAGAGACCATCCTTAACATAACAACACTACTTTATAGGAGCAACGGAAGTCAGACGGTGGCTGCCGGGACCGCGGTTTTGCACTCTGCGGCTCACGTTACCGCAGATTCACAAGCTTGTCGGAGAACTACGGTGGCCTTCAGGTAGCGTAAAAAACTCTAAAGGCTCTCTCTAGAGGCAGTGTTTGGTTCATCCGTTCTGGGCTACTGTAGAAACATGGCGGAGCAACCTGGCGGACTCCGTGAAGAGGACCCGCTCCCTATGCAGATATGAAGGGCTCATTCTAAGCTAACGAAAAACAATGATTCTTAGTTTCAGGTGATTATTTCATCACACTAATGAAAGTTATTAATATTGTATTCCATTTCTGCTAATAGATCCCACGAAATCTTGTTCCACACACTGTTCCTTCAATTCATGCCAGCTAAAAAAAAGTGAACTTATCCTTTAAATCACTCCAACAGGGGACATTTTCTTCCAGACTGTATCATCGTCAGGTCAAAATATCCTAAAATAAATTACATCTAAATCATATCACTGTGTGCATCCATGTGGTACACCGAGCAGTTGCTTGCAGCTGTATATGACTACTGTTACATGACTGTTGTACTGAATAATGGAAAGAGACGTGTGAAATGAGTTGTGAGCTTCGGAGACATTAAGAGTTTATGTATAAAGACCTGCATAGATGTTATTGAGGTTTTTGATAATGCATTCTTGTTTGTTCTTGCGTCCTACTGTGATCTTTGATGTAATAGCTCGCCTCTGAAGAACAGAAAGAGACTGGACATAATGCCTCGGATCATACATTGTTAAATACTGTAATGCATTGAATATTACCCTGCTCACAGGGTCCATTGTATCCGACACATTAGCAAGATTGCTTTGAGGAATTGTACTACGATAATCAATAGAGTTATTCTCCTCTTTTGGAAAGATGAGAGACAGTAATGTAAGTGCATGCGATGACTTTCAATGAGATGATTGTATGATTCTTCACTGTAGTGATAGTGCTTTAACATGGAGGAGGTGACTTCCAGTCAGGGACGGTTGATTTACTCATCAATCACAGTCATGCTGTGATTTTCTGTTGTTTAAATGGTGTAAAAAAAAACAACACAGAATTTGGTAAAAGAATCCAGCAGACTTCACATCAAAGTGGAAAGGCCTACAGATGTGCAAAAAAAGGATGTGAAGTTTGTTTTTTGTTTCTCTGTTTGCTTGTTTGTCTGTTACAAGGATGTCTAAAAAAAACCAAACACCATTTGGCAAATAACAAAGCAGTCACAATAGGAGTTTGCAAAATTATGATCATAATGATCAACAAAGCCCGTCCAACTCCGCTTGAGATTTTGTCAATTTCCTGCAGTGATTCCACCCAAATCAGTTTGACTCACCGCTCTTATTATGTGTTAAATAATGCAACTGAGAGCCATCTTTATAAAACCCAAAGAGAAAGACAAATTAAAATGCTTTTTATCTGGAAACATCCTGAAGTTGTGCGAGGAACCTCTTGGATAAGTGAAACGGTTATTTGTCAGGCAGTGACGACGCATTTTCAGCATCGATTCAGTCTGAAATTCAAAGCAGGAATATCAATGAAGGGCTCTGCTCTGGATGATGCGTCAAATCTATAAAAGAGTGCCATTTTGCCAATGAGGTGTTGTTAATGTTGTCGTGCTGATTTATATCTTAATATGCAGAACGATGATGATGAAATTATATGTTTGGGAAGGGTAATTAATGTAAATATATGAATCACTGAATATGAAACTCAGGGTTTCTCAACCTTTTCTGACCCACTGTTCTTTGAGTCTCCAAATTGACTGAAATGCCAGCAATTAGAGTTGTTTTAAGAATAAACTATTTTTGTATTGTATTTTTGAGAAGGCGAAGGAAGCTCTGAACGGATCACACACAGAATTGATGATATAGTTTAAAAGCTTTAAAATTAAAATATCAATCAAACACTGTTTGTCAGTCCTAGAAAACTCCCATGACCCCCACCTGCTGATTAAAACGACACCCTGTAGGGTCCCGACACCAAGGATGAGAAACTCTAGTGTAACTGTTGTTCTTGTCCGTTATGAAGCAAAAGAGAAAAAAAAGCCTTGTGTCAAAACAAGAGCAGCTTTGCTTAATTGTTGACGAAACAATAAGTTGTGGACCACTTTATCTGTAGTGTTGTGAGCATTAATAAATCAATATGTATACTGTAACAGAAATATTTGGTGAAACCGTTTACTGTTTGTACCGTGGTTATATGTCTGCAATGTGATTTCACTCACATGTGCTCAGATACTTTATTGCTATAATGTAAAAGCCACTCATGAATTGAATGTAGTTTAAAGGTGCAGTGTGTATGATTTGGCAGCATCTAGTGGTGTGGTTGCACATTGCAACCAACTGAGTACCCCTCTGTGCACTCTTCCCTTTACAAGAATGCGGTAATGTGAGCCGCTGACTGCAAAACGGTGGTAACGCCGTTCGCCTCGCTCAAAGGCCATATTTACCATAATAACACTACTTTAGGAGCAACGGAAGTTAGACAGTGGCTGGCGATACAACGGTTTTGCACTCTGTGCAAGCGTGTCACTACGGTGACGGCAGGACTGGTGATGGCAGGAGGACGGACTCCGTGAAGAGGACCTGCTCCCTAATATAAACGGCTCATTCTAAGCTAATGAAAACACAACGGTTCTTAGTTTCTTAGTGATTATACACTAATGAAAACATAGTCATGAATATTATATTCCATTTCCGCCAATAGATCCCCTGAAATGTTACACACTGTTCCTTTAACAACAAAACACAGTATTTTGACTATTGAGATCTTATGCTGGAGCTCAGGACTCCTGCGGATGCATCCTGTGGTCTGATAAAGATTTGAACTCAGATCTTCCAGGTACAAGACATGACCTCCTCAATAAATGACATGTGTGTCAATGTGTCTTCAAACATTTGGTTTCCATGCAAACAAGGAGACCGTCTACACGGGAGCAGGATATTATATGTAAGTCTCAGGCGTTTCATTATCAATGGATAAGAGCAGATGGAGAGGAGAGATGGAGCGAAAGAGCACCACCAGCAGAGCCACATGAGCTTATTTGAAATTCCTACTGTAACGTATGATCTCGGTTTGAAGTGTACTTGTGCATCTTTCAAGGAACATGCAGGTTTAGAGACGGCAGATGAAAGGCCATGTTGTACCCCCCGCTGCTTCATACTCTTGACTAAAGAAAAGACCCTCATTCACCCTACGAAACCATGTGGATGGCATTCAGAATCTCTCATTAACATTACCATGTTGCACAAGGCGAGGCGAGGGAAAAATGTTTGCTGAGGTGGCTTGGAATGCAAAGTGAGGAGGCAGACTGTAGATGATGATCCTAAAGAACAAGGAAAACAGGATGAGGCAGAGCAACAAACACATGAGATAATGCACAAAACTAGAAGTCAAGGAGCAGTCTGAGATGTAAAACTACCACTGTAGCTGACAGAGCGATCTGGCGATGACTCAGAGGCGGAGCCAGACGTTGTAAACATTCAGGTCCATGGGCATGCTCCAATTTACAGCAGCTATATGCACTATTTTTTGAGCCATTTAAGATAATAGAACGGCCAAAAATCTGGTTATCATTTGGGAAAAACATGATAGTTGCGAAGGAAAAAAAAACATCCTGTAGAAAAAGAGGCAACATTTTTTTTTTTTACCATTTGTAGGTTACATAACCTACATAGGTAAGGTGGGAATTTGGTATAAACAGCATTATTGATGTTGAAACCTATTTTTCGGATACTATGCTGGATTAGAGTTCACAGAATGAACGTTTAGCAAACTCGGTCTCACTCCCAACTTGTCAAACACCGCCGATTGGGCAGTGACGGTCGGAGCAAGTGACGTAGTATTAATCGTGTGAGAGTCCGGTTAAGGGCGGGCAGGAGGAGTTGTGGATGGGTCAAACAAACACAAGACTCTCAACCAGGAGACCGGAGTTCGTGTCCCCTGTGAAACTAAAAGTAACTTATTTTGTCACGTACGTCGAGTCAACCATGACTGTTACCTAACCCTAAGTGGTTGTGTTGCCGAAACCTAAACTTCCTGTGAAAACGGAAGTTTATTTTGAAAGGACACTATGCGTGTAATGAGCGTATATTGACACGCCATCCCCGGTCCGTCCAAAAGTAACGCAAGAGGGGTACCCCGTGCGTCCGTCTCTCTGCCATAATAATCTGCAAAACAGCCAAGTAAAGGTGGTCTTCAATACTCTGAATTGAATATTAGGCTAACAGAAGAACGTTTACCTAATTATATTAGATTTCTTTAGGGAATAGCACAGTAAGATAAACAACATGGGCATATATTATTATCCTACTTTATTTGATCTACTCCTCACTCTGTTCTCTTTTCCGCCTCTTTTCTTCTCTCAGCTTCACTCATTTATCCCTGGAATAAAAGCTTCCATTTGTCCATAAGCTAGTTAGTTAACTATCTAGCTCACTGAGGTAACATAACTGCATGAAACCCGACACACACAAGACAACAACCCCCATGACAATGTTGGGGCAGACCTGTTATACATGGCGATATATCCCCAGTAATAGAACTTCAGCTCCATTGATTTGCCGGTTCAGTCAGAGTTTACACAAAGTTGAAGGTAAAAGATTCAGGGCTTTTGAGAAAGCATTCAAGGCTGGAGCCCCAGCAGCCGCCGCCCAGCTCTGCCACTGCTGCTTGAAATAGGATTAACATCACTGCATGATGAGCTTGATGAAAGGCAGGTGTGTGGGTAATTAGTGGTAATTGGGAGCAGAGGACAGGGATACACTGGGAAGGGGGAAAACACAGGGAAACACCAATTAAGCTATACAGTAGGTTCCAAATTGCATACTTTTTCTTTTTACTTTTACTACATATCGCAGCTGTCCTTACAAAGTACTTACTGTTGCATGAGTATGCATAAAATTGGGACCTAATACTTCGTCATAACATTGTGCCTTTAACTTTGACCCTTTTCGCTCATATATCTGCTGCCCAGAGGATTGTGGGAATAGCCAGAAAAGCATGGGCCCAATCGCAATCACCACACTCACAGACTTTGAGGTGTGTTCCCGCAAAGTCTGTGAGGGTTAAGTGCTGTCCCACTGTCAAATAGTCAAAGTCTTCGAGGGCTCTCTCGTAGACATTTTGGCCCAATTCCAGTGTCCCACCTAAGATCTTAAGCCCTGAACCCTCAGGGACTTGACTGATGTCACCTGCTAAATGGTTGAGTGTGAGAGGCTGCAAGGGCTTGAAATGGTATAAATATGAATGGGACAGCACTTTGCGGCTTTTTATTTTACGTTTTTACTGCCTATCTTCCAGGCATTGGCCTTACGAGACTAGAGGTAACTGTCAAAAAATGTATTTACTTGTTTTTGTCAATATATATAGTCTAATGCTTGCATTCCTCTGATTTCATGTGTTTTTTATGTTCCATATTAAATCCTTAATGTTTGAAATATGCCTAGCTGAACACCCATGTGCTGTCCTCTTTCTTTACCTTTTGGCATGTTAAATTTACAAGAGGAATGCAAGCATTAGACTATATTACACACCTGGTTTATTCATCAACCATTTGTGAGGGCTGTTGCTTTGGACCCAGAAGCAGACACAGATACGGTTGGAAATCAGATGGATTTATTGAAAATAAAGGTGGTGAGGGTGCTGGAGAAGGCAGGGGACAGGCAGGCTGCTGAGCAGGGTGGAGTGGCTGGAGGGATGAGCTGGAACGGCGCGAGGATGGCTCGATGGAGGCTGGCACTAGAATCCAGTTCA
>CAKAOH010003977.1:17044-90209 GCA_916701665.1 Sebastiscus tertius
ATGTTAAATTTACAAGAGGAATGCAAGCATTAGACTATATTACACACCTGGTTTATTCATCAACCATTTCTTTTAATTTGATAAAAACAAGTAAACTGATTATTTGACAGTTACCTTTAGTCTCGTACAGTCGGAGTCTGGAAGATGTTCAAATAGGCAGTAAAAAAAATGTAAAAGAAAAACCCACAATTGGCGTCGTCAAGGTAACGTGATATGTCGCCACAAAGTGCTGTTCCATTCATATTTATTACAATTACTAGGTGACGTCAGTCAAGTCCCTGAGGGTTCAGGGCTTAAGGCCTTGGGGGGACAGTATAGAATGAAATAAACAAGAAGACAACAATACATAAATCAACGTGATGTTTTTGTGTTGCAGATGTCTTTGCATGTGTATTTGGAGAGCTATAATAATAATAGTGTATGTGTGTATCTGTCTGTATGTACTGTATGTATGTGGATTTCAATTGAGGTGTAGAGGTGGATACAGATACAGATGTGAATGTGTTCAAGTTACAATTGGTAGACAGGCAAGAAAAATAAGATCCATAATCCATAAGATGGATGGAATCAGGTTTGTAAGAAATGAATAAGAGATGACCAAATGGAGAGGGGGTTCTGTTGCACTGTTTATGATGGAGGCGGATAGATTTTCCATAGAGCGCAGTATGTGTGCTGTTCCTCGATTTCCAGTTCATGAGGATAGCTTTCTTGGTGATAGTTAAAGCTAAGAGGAGTGTGTTTTAGTCAAGTTCATTGTTGATATGTCTCCTAGTGAGCCGATTGAGGGGGGATAATGGGACGTGGCAGCGATTTCTTTCCCTAAGTGTTTAATGGGTGTGGGCGTGATTGCTTTCCGGGCAATTTTGCGTGCAATGTGAACAAATTGCTAATGGGAATCCCATTTTTAACATCGTTTGCTCAGTGAGGTGAATTCTGTGGCGTTGCAGGTTGGCATTTTTAGTCATGAAGTAGATGTTTTTACAAATTTGGTTCTAGAAGTCGGCATCGGGAGTGACGGATTTGTCTACTTCTTATTTTATTGATGGTTCTTTATATTTTGGAGAGGAGTTTTTTTTTTTTAGTAAGGGAAGAAGAAGGAGGGAGAAAGATCTAGATTGGTAAGCATAATGTTACATTTTGTTTGAACGGATGATTTAAGGTGCAGATATTCTACAACTTGTTAGCTCCCGATGCCGTACTTCTGGAGCAAGTGGGGGAATGAAAGAAAGGTATTGTTATGGAAGATGTGTTTAAGATGTGTGATCCTTTTATCGGTCCATGTGCGGAAATTAAGTGGTTTCTTAGAAAGACAAGATTGTTCCAGATGGGAGTAAAATTAGATTAGTGGTGTTTGTGATTTTGTCATGGAGTTGGTTGAGTTGGGATCATTGCGAATAAATAATTTATTTATTTTAGGAAGTATTGTCATTTTAACTGCGGTTATTCTGCCCATAAAGGATAGTGGAAGGTTCATCCAGAAGAGGAGTTTGTCATTTGTTGTTCTGGGTTTGTATGAGTTGAGTTTTTAAAAAGATTTGTATGGCTAGTGAGCCTCCTGGGGGAATTATATGCTCAGTGCAGGCTCATACAAACACCCATCCATCCATAACCACTTATCCTATTCACGGGTTGTGGGGGGGCTGGAGCCATTGGGTGAAGGTGGGGTACACCCTGGACAGGTCGCCAGACTATCACAGACAAACATTCACGCTCACATTCACACCTACGGGCAATTTAGAGTCAACGAGGAACTTAACCTGCATGTCTTTGGACTGTGGGAGGAAGCCGGAGCACCCGGAGAAAAACCCATGCTAACACGGGGAAAACATGCACACAGAGGGCCCCAAGCCGGGTTTGAACCTGCGACCCTCTTTCTGTTGGTGCCACCCCTTCATATAAACACTGTACTAAAAAAACAACAACACATAAGGATAAAGATTAGGTGAGAACATGTATTGTATAAAACATAAAGAATAATACAAGAAAGTTAAATTTCAAAATCAAAGTTAAGTTTAGTTTTATCAATATTGTTAGCAATATTGCCTCCATCCTGAGGGATTGTCGACTGATTTTGACTCAACGACCACTCTATAGGTGGTGGAGATTTCATTCAGACATTTCTTTACCTTTGCTGTGAGCTCTGTGTCCGATTACCCATCCAGAACTTCACATGGAGGTGTGTTTTATATGTGTGTCTCATGACAGGGAGTCTGTTGACACTTCAAACAGCCGATCCTCTTCTGTAAAGCAATTCAAGTTGAGCTGCTGCCTAAACTGGCACAAGATCCATTTGTTGCCACTTTACCACTTGTCAGACTCAGAGACTACTGCAATTGAAACAGAACGCTCTATTCTGGGAGTTTTTTCTTATCCCAATCGAGTGTCTAAGGATAGAGGGTGCCGTGTACAGATTGATTTGTGATATTTAGCCATATCAAGAAAATGTACTTGACGTGACTCCTCAAATGGCTAACGATGATCACCGTGATGTCAGAACATCCCTGCGTCTTCTTGCTCTATTCAACTTTAAAAAAAAACATGTTTTGGGTGAAAGCCTCCACTAACAACTTCCTTAATTTAAGTCATCAAGGTCACTTAAAACAATGAAGCCGAGTAGTTTTAGCATTTCTTGGCCTGCATGAAGGGCAACACACATTAGCACTTGCTCATATTATTGTCTGTGGAGCTTCACTTTTCCATTTCCCTTGTTTTGATGTGGATTAATGCTCCAGAGAGTTAACAATTTCATGCAGAGGAAAATGCCAAGTCATATAGCTGGGATGGGCTAATCCATGGAGTAAATGAAGTAGGCCTAAGTAAAAAGAAGATAAGCTACCAGAACACTCCCAATTATACTCTGAATAAATATTAAACCGTTATAAACAAAGCCAGCATTATTGGGGTCTTATGACCACAGCGGTTATTCAGTGTGTGGGTCAACAACTCCCCATCTCTTCCATGTTCTGATGACTGAAGATGACATGGTCACATACACTCATTGGAGAAAGTGCAAGTAGCTGCTACACTGTAAAGTGTTTTACTCCTAATATTGGGAAAACAGTGTATTTTGCAACAATGTTGATCAGGTTAAATGGTCAGTTCACCACTAGTATAACGACTACTGTCACATGTTGGAGAGCCGACACGTTCTCATCCGAACTTCAATTTATTTTCGGCATAAAAACCACTATAGTTACCCTTGGTGTCACTTAAGGATTAAGCAACAAAACCACTGTAGTTAGGTTTAGGAAAGAACGACATGGTTGGGCTTAAAACTACTACGTTTATACAGTGAAAATGACACTGATCGTTGGGAACAGCTGATTGAAACGTGCTGCCCGCCCGGTGTGTCTCTTTTGCTCTTTAAACTACGTCACCACACTTCCGGCACACTTTTTCGGAGCGTTTAATGTTGCCGCAGATGGGTTTACAACGCCCAGTGCATTTCATACCGGCGTTAAGGGGTGCCTTGTGCGGCGGTATCGAACACCGATGGCCATGACAAAGCCTCGATATTTGACGCCCGGGGAATGAGAACGGGCTGGTAGAGTAGAACAGGTTGGGTGGACGCAAACACAGACAACAACAGGCAGGCTGGTGTAGACAGGCAGGTAACGAGCAAAACAAACGAAAGATGAACCATCAAACAGCGAAGGAACTGAGGTGGTATAAATAGTGACTGACTAACTGGGGAAGTGAGAACAGGCGAGCAGAAGGTGAGCTGAGTGCAGAACTAATAACAGAGACAATCAAAAAGGCGGGAAAACACACAAAGACAGGAAGTAATACCAAACATGACACAAGAGGAGAGTAACTTTCAAAATAAAACAGGAAACAAACTACAACCAATACCCAGGACCACAACAACTACTCCATTTCCACATTGAAAATATTTTTAAAATGTTAATATGTGAATTAAGAAATGTATTTGTTTGATATTAGAAGGCTCACAGAGAGTAAAAATTAGTTGCTTTCGGCACACCTGATCAACAGGAATTACAGCACAGATCAAATTTGAATTACTTGTCTGTGATACCTGTCTGCAGGGAGATATCTTCAGTGTATGCAGCTGGATGGAGAAACAATACTAAAAGCCTAGACAGCTCCTAACTGTCCGCCGGCTGACTGATGGCTTGGTGTGTCAGGGCCTAAGAGTTTATAGGCAAAGTGTTGATAATGGCCTCATCATTTGCGACACATTCTCTCCTGCTGGGAGAACCAGAGGATTTAGGCCAATGACAATGGCTATAAGAGGATATGGCAGTCAGGGATGATGGTGGCCATGAGGTAAATCACCAGGGTCATTAGGATTCATCCCCTGGGGACAATACAGGTGCACAAAATGTTGGGCCAATCCATCAAGCAGATGTTCTCACTGGTGGCGCTAGAGGAAAAGTCTGGGCATCACCAAAGCCAGAGGGATTCATCCTCTTGGGAATCATGAGTATCCGTACAAATTTCATAACCTGGCCTGCCAGATGGTCTGTTACACACAACCATGTGTTTGGAAAAGGGCAGGATCTTCCAAAAAAACACTTGGCAGGTGATTGGATGAACCATCTGTCAATCAAACTCTCTGACTCAGGACAAGAGGGAGAAAAGCCTTCAGTGCCGTTCTTTGCTCTTCATTCAATGAAGAAATACTCTCCAGTTCTGATACAACTGATGCTATTTCAGCATCTATGCTGCCATTGTTTAGAACGAACCCTCGCCTCTCTGTGTCGCCGCTGTCGCCCTCACACACACCTAAGCCACGCCCATAGCTGCCAGTAGCTCGTCACTGGACGATTGGTCCGTAATCTGGCTTGCTGGAAACAAACGCATTACTTGGAGCTTGACAAGATGGACTTTCACCAAAATGGCTCGACCGGCCGAGTGATGAAGTACTCCGATCATCCAGCGATCTTCCGCATCCATTGGGCCCATGGGTCTCATTCACATGAACAGACGAAGGAAAAATAACTCTGGATTCAGCTATTAGTGCATTTTACAACTACTAGGACCTACTGATTTAAATGAGGGCAATTCAAGTGTTCGTACTGGGGAGTTGACTTGCCTAAAAAAAAAGGAAATTTGTTTCAAAGCCTGGCGCTCTTCCTGGGGGCTTGCCCTAGAGCCGATAGCTGAGACGTAAACAAACAACAACATTCCTCAAGAAATTGCTCAATCATTTAAAGTGCTGCTAAAGTAGTACTGCAGTTATGGTGACCTATGGGTGGTGAGGCTACAGGAAGAGTGTTTGGCATTCAGTCTCTCAATGACGTCAGAGCTCCGCCGAATTACATAGCAACACACCAAGCAAAGGCTGCTGCTGTACTTTGTCACATACTTGAAACCTTGAAATATTTGATCATAACTCATCTGGTAGAGGTGTTAACACAAAGTGTCATGTAATGAAAAAGTACTTCCTGTCTTGCAGCAGATCATGCAGTACAGCGACTGGATGTTATTAGGTGGGAGGATGATTGGCGTTCTGCATAGATGTGTCATCATAATCCATTTAGTTTCTGGGAATCGCTGTGTCTCCAAAGATCTCTTTGACACCATAACCACATTTGGCGAACAGACAACAGAATTGGTGGAATATTATGTCTCAGGAAATATACGTCCAGAGTCCAGCTGATGGAAATGTACTGAGTGACTCTTATTTCTTTGCACAAGCATCCTTTAACGTTGAAAGTAGAAAAGCAGGATGAGGAGAAACAGCAGACTCTCTGAGAGATCTGGCTCTCAACAGGCACTTCTGGTATCCCCCACCAAGACTTCATCCCTTTACCCTCACCACCTCCATCATCCCCGACAGCCACATCCTCTTAGCCTTTGTCGTTGGATTAATCCAAACTCCCAGCGGGAGAAAAGGAGAATAAGATGCAAAGGCCATCCTTTAAGCTGGGAGTTAAAGGATGACAACACTGCAAACATAACAAACACCATTTTGCATTTATATATGCATTTAAATAAGCCACTTAATGTTTGTCTGTCCGTACAGGGACCTGTGCCTTTGTGGATTGGTTGAGAGATGTTCATTATAGATATCAGCAAAAATACAAATTTCACAGACAACTCTATATTCTCGCCATTTCTCTCTGCGGTTGCTCCTCAGTGACGGGAGCAGCGGTATAAAGTTGAGCCCAAACATGACAGAGAAAAGTAGAAACCAAAAAACCACAGGCACCCCTTGGGAAACTAACAAACAACAACAGCAGCCCTGGACCAAAAAAGTAACCTTCAAATGAACTTTCATGAAGAATCCGTGATCTCGATGGCAAAATAGAAAAAAACAGCTACTTTCTTTATATTACAAGCATTCGTCTCCAGCGGTGAATCGATCCAGAGCTGACTAACCTCACTACAACCCCACTCTCTCGCTTTCTGCTGGGGCAATTCACCTGAGCTGAACTGAACATCAGTCACAATAACAACTTGCTATGTGCGTGTGTATGTGTGTGTGTGTACCAGCAGGATGTCTGCTATCCTCCCCAGGTGACAGCGATGCTACGTCTTGGTGGGATCCATTTTCTACTCCCTTGCTCTTACATGGCTTCTCGAGACTCCCTGTGTCATAAAAAATAATGAAGAAATATTTGAAACATAAGCTGTTTTAGAGGCTGCAGTCTCCTCTGCCAAAGTAAATGTAATTAAAGCAGCTATAGTTGATATTTGTATTAAATCAATGTAATAATGTGAAAGAGATTACTGGTAGTGATGACCCTACAGAGAATTATCACCTGAATCTGCAGTTCTCCTCGGCTTTACGGAGCTTTATAGAGAGTTTCAGCTCATTGTTTAGCCGTTGCAGGCAGCTGTTTAATTGCAAAAGCTCTAAAAACAAACTGCACATTACCTAATCAGCACCAAACAGCAGACAGACATAGTTAGAGACAAGATGGTGAACATAGCGGAGCATTTAGCAGAAAAAGAGACAGATATTTCCATCCGGAGTTGGTAGAGACCAAAAACTGAGCTAAAAAAAGAGTAGTAATAAGGAGAAGAAATATTAGGAGAGAAGGATATTGGACTTACATTCGTCAGGTGGACAGAAACACGACTCCAAATGAGTGCTAGTGTGGCTCAGTAACGGCTGGATATGTAAATAAGCAACTGTTAAGCCAACATGTTGGCCATATCAACTTAAACGATGATGATATGTCAATGATGTATTCACAACTTGTTTCTGCTCCCAAGTGGGTACAAAAAAAAATCATGTTATTGCAGGTTTAATATGGCAATTATCTTCTAAATTAATCGCTTAACCGTTTTGTCTATAAAATAGTGCAATAAATGCATTTTCCTGAAGCCCAGAGGCGTTTCTTAAAAAATTGCTTGTTACAAACTAAATTAGTTTAAAACCCAAAGATAGTCAGTTAAAAATAAACAACGAAGAAAAGCAGCAAATCCTCACATTTGAGAATCTGTAACCAGCTTTAAAATTACTTAAAAGATAAATTAATTTTCTGTCAATCAACAAAGCGATTAATCGACTAATTGTTTACACTCTAAGTAAATACATAAACTCAAGTACTGTATTGAACCCTAAGTACAATTTGTAGGTACTTCTGCTGTTCTCATACAACGTATGAAAAGTAATGCACTGTACTTCATATATATCCCACAAAATCAATTTGTATTTAATCCACGTAATCGTACAACAGGAAGTATAAAGAGTGACAAACGCCACGTAGGGAGGAGATTGGAGTGGATAGGTGGGTCAAACAACACAGGAGTTTTGCCCAGGAGACCGGTGTTCGTACCCTGAGTGAAACCAGAAGTCAACGGTGATTTATTTGTCATGTAACTTCCGTACTTAATTTACGCCACTACCGGTGGTTTTAACCCAAACCATGATCTTTTCCAAAACCTAACTAAGCAGTTTTGTTGCCTAAACCTAACCAAGTTGTTTCCTGTGAAGACGGAAGTTGTGAAGACTGGAGTGGCGATTGTCACGCGTTACCGTTGTATGAGGATACGTTGGAGGCTAATTTACTTCTGATTTATGCTCCTTTATAATTCTGCTTCTCTACATTTCAGAGGCAAATACTGTAATTACACCACTACATTTATCTGTCACACCAAAACTCACTGACTGCTTGTTTATGATTTGATGAACAAAAATAAAATGTCTCCTTCAAACACAAATGACACCTCATTCATTTCAGTAAATATATTTGAAACAGAAAATAATACATTACTTCATTGCTAAGAGTTTCCTTTGTATATCTTTTAAGCATCTAAAAGGTGTTGACTGAAGGCCATAGTCATAAATAATACATTTTTATTTCTTGTATTGAAAAATAAAACAATATCCCATCATGTACAGAAGACAAGTCAGGCAGAAACCAGTGAAAGCTTATTGTTACACCCCGATGCAAAAACATGGAATACATTGCATGTGAGTTCAGCTGGCAGCCCAGTCGTCAGGAAAAAAAAGTTGGCAATGTGCGTTTCTGCAAACCACGGATCATTGAATGTGGATTCAGAGCAAGTGACCATTATTCTATAATAAGGAGTATAACAAGCAAGAAAGTCAGCTAAGAGTGGGTGGGAGGGTGGTGGATGGGTCAAACAAACAAAGGAATTTAACCCAGGAGGTCGCGGTTTGTGTCCCGTGTGAAACCAAAAGCAAACATTGACTTTACGCTTGTTACGTAGCGTTACATAAGAAAGTCCGCTAAGGGCGGTTGTTACGTATTTACAGTTGTTGTGTTATTTTAACACAAACCATTATATGTTTCTAACCATAACCAAATAGTTTTGTTGCTTAAACTTAACCAATTGTTTCACAATATTAACCACGTGGCATTGTGCGTTTCTGTTTCTGCAAGCGTGATACGATGGCTGATATGAAACATATTTTTGGTTCAGAAACGTCAACATTCAACGTATCCTGTGCAAACGTACAATGCCAACATTTTTTTTTCTGCCGACTGGGTTGCAGTTGGATGCCGTTGCATCTTAATACCAAATCTCTACACCCCACAGGTTGCCTGTCAGGTTGCCTGTTAGTGATAATACGCTTATTTATTCACTCTTTCTCTCACTCTCTCTCTCTTTCTCTCTCACTCACACCTGCACACAGTTCTGTCTGTGTGTATCCACAAATATATACATTTTAATAAAATGTAGAAAAATTGCATATACAAACATCTTCAACCCACATTTCACAAAAAAATTGTGTCAACACAGGAGTGCTCGGTTTGGCAGAGTAAACATTGTGGCCACAGGTGGATTGAGACATGCAAAGAAAAACAGAATCAGACTTATACATTTATAATGTAATACAGACTTTGTGTCCCTACTTAAACTCTGCATTTTCCTTCAGCGTTGATCTCTCAAATAAATTATAATCTACTGCTTTGTGATTTTATTTCCTTCATATCAGTGATTATCTGCTACTTCTGAATGGCAGGGGAGAAACTGTTTTATACTCGATGTAGCTCTCAGGAGAATTTACTGACAGGATGGAAATGGTTGATTTTGGCCAGCGTCTATAATTATTTGTAAAAGATGTTCTAATCATAACCATCATACCACTTTATTACACGGCTTTGTTGAATACTTGATTTTGATTGGTCAATCACAGCGTTCTACGTCTGCTATGTCTTTATAGCAGCCCGTTGCTATGGGTGCAGTTGTGTTGTCGGACTCTGGAGGACCTTTTTTGTGTCAAATGATTGATTTCTTAAATAAGTAGCCGTGTAATAAGCGGGATAATGTACAGCTATTGTTGTGAAATAAACCCCTTCAGGGTGATGCAAGACCGGCTCGCTGTACATTATCCCTTACATAACATAAGAGTTGCTCAGATATAGAAGTTGAAGTGAGTTTTTTTCATTCTCTGTCAAATATTTCTTTCTTTCTGTTACAATACACTAAGAGTATTGATTTTTCATGCACTAAGAACCCCACAATTTCAGTCTGGGCAACACTAACGAGCAGATTCTGAACACCCACACAGGTGTGTTCAGTTATTCTGGCTGATTATTACACGGCTTTGTTGAATACTCGATTCTGATTGGTCAATCATAGCATTCTAAGGTCTGTTATTTCTTTATAGCAGACCGTTGCTATGTATAACAGACCGTTGCTATGGCCGCAGTTCTGATGTCGGACTTTGGCGGACCGTTTTTGTGTCAAATTATTGATTTCTTAAGTAATTAGCCTCGTAATAAGCGGCTCCCTTACTTAGACCTCTGCTCAGGTGGGAGGAACGGAGCTTTGATGGGAATTTATTAGGTTACAAATCTTCACTTAGCAATAAGAATGATAAAGGTGTAGTTTGTCTCACCGTTTAACAGCTCTAACAAAGCTAACAGAAGACTCAGGAAGATGACACTCAATTACAGTCCATTCACGTCCACACCGTCCTGAGAAGAGGTTTAATCAGCCAGATTAACTGAAAAACACCTGTGTGGGTAATCAGAGGCTTGTAATACAAAGCCACAGCTGTCACTTCTTCACTGTTAGTTGAGGGGAACATGGCCATTAAGAGCACACAGCTACAGTGTCTTATCTTAACAGCTCCGTGATTATAGCAATTTTTGCCTTTTTTGTTGTACAATCTGCTACCCGGGTCTTTGATTGAAAACGGCATCCTTTGTGAATCCAATTCTGTGGTTTCGATAAACTCATAATGGCACAAACAGCAGCAGTCAGAATAAAGCCATCGTTAATCCCTCTTGAGGTTTTCAAGGAGAAAACTAAGCATCTGAGTGGTTTTAATAGCGTATTCTATGTGTGTACTTTATATTTGGAGAACAACTTCCTCGATCTACAACCTTGCAAGTTTTATTAACAGCACTTCAGAGACAAAACTTGTGCAATGGATCAACTTGAATGATGAAGACATTCACCTATTATTGCTTAGTCACTTGAGAAAACAACAACAACAAAAGAACAGCTCACTGAAAGTGTAATGTGTGAGGGTCGTGTGTGAGTCAACTGATCCAGATACATCACTTAATGCATGTTTCAGTAGCTGAATAGCCACTCACAAATAGTCTTTTACTCATTCGTTGTAGAAATAGAAAAAGCCTTTCCAACAAAAAGATAAAAATAAGATGTATAATTTGCCAGTGTATCATTAATGAAGGGAAGATTGATTTCTTGTCAACACAACATTTTGGGCTTTGGACATGATAAGATTAGAAACATTAAACACTCATTCAAAAACAGTCTTCCTGCTCCACAAAGCGAGTGAAAGTGCATAAACGCTAAATGATAATGCCATCTGTGCTTTGGGGAAATCTCAGCCACCTTTTTAAGATTGTTGATGAAAGTGTTTGTACACTGTGGGTGTTAAGAATGAAGCTAATAGAGGCAAAGGGAATTCAAACATTCATTATGACAATAGCGATTTAGTAGGGAAAGTAGGATCTATCCAAGACATCTCCTCTAACACAACACAGATTGTGGCTGCACAATTTGATTCCAAACCCCCAACCTCTGAAATAAAGAATTGAATGTGTAGACTTGAAAGCATAGTGCTCTATAGTGTTATTGTTAATAAGGAACAGCAGCTTGTATCCTTGGCAGACACACGAGAAGATGTTAATTCAAGTGTTCAACATGTAAATAAAACAATGACACAATGGACCTCATGCAGCAAATTTCTCTTGAATTTACACTTCATTTTCTGTTAAGAGAAAAAAATAAGAAAAGTCAAATGCTCTTTCCCAGATGTGCTGAATGATGAATCCCACTTGATCATAAATTGGAGGTGTGTGGCCGATTGTTTATTAGCATAGGTAATGCCCCTAAACACTATATAAGGGCAGGTATTAGCATAGGAAACACCCCTTAAACACTACATAAGAGCAGGTGTAATGTCGTTTGCAAATACTCTGACACATGCCCATGTTTTGGAGAGCCACCAAAAAAATCTGTAAGAATAAGAACTTATATAGATAGATGGATGACAGGATGCATCGTTGCAAATTTCCCCACTGTGGGACTAATAAAAGGAATATCTTATCTTATCTTATCTTATCTGAACAAGGGGGGGAGCTTTATACCAAATACAGCATTTGCAACAAATGAGACTTTAGCTTTCAAGGTTATGTTTGCGCGGAGTTTCTAAGTCTTGGCGATAGATCTGATGTGGGGTTATTTCATATTTAAACTGAGTCAGTGGAGATTTCTAAGGCTGATATTGATGCTTTTGAAAACAGAATAAAAAAAGCATTACATACTCATATTCAAATGTCAAAACTTGTGATGGGTTAGTCCATGACCTGGCAGAGATCAGCTGATGTCAATTAACTTCTGCTTCCCTCCTTACAAGAGCTTGTTCCAGTCTATAATATGGGATGACACATTGATGAAAAGCTCCAATGAGTCAACTGAAAGAAAAGAACAGATTTGATGACTGCACCAAAGATTATCAATGGTAAATGCAATTTTCACAGTCATTTGGAGGTACATTACTGGATAAATAGTGTTGGTTTTCAGGTTTCAAGAGAAATTATAGTTACAAACACTAAACAATAAAAGGCTTTGCTTAGACAGTATTGAGTGCTTTTCTCACAGCACTGTGCAAATATCAACGAGGGGGCCATACATGTGTAGAGCCTGAGAAGGCATCATGGGAAATTCCTGTGCACATACAACATTGATCACTGCAGCAAACAAATGAGGAGATCAAGCTGGCCTGCTGTACCGGTATCGTACGATCAGAATTTGAAGCAGACTAGGAGGTCAGTCATTTTAATTAAAAGGAGGGGCTTGGGACAGCAGGGCCAGGGAAAATAAATTAACGATCCGCTTTCCTCCACAAGTTATGCAAGTGACTTTGAGGGAAGCGCTTCACTCCCAGTGAAAAAGTGTGATTGCACTATTACATACACGTTAACGACTAACCATTTAAATGTGAAGCACATTCATATTGGACAAAAGATAGCAAGGTGAACTTAACCGAAAATGAAACGGATTACATTGAAATAAGTATAATATGTGGTGATACTTTATTTGAAGGCGTGTGCATAGACTGACCCGTGTCGTGAATATGAAGGAGTCTTTATGAATGTTTATGACTACTGGCATTAAGTGTCCTTCGGTCATTTTTAATGCAAAGTTGACATTGTTTGAGAGCTCTTTGTTATGAGTACTTAACCAAGACAACATAACCGTAAACTTGCCACAGCAGGCCTAATTATGCATGTCATGTGACGAAGAAACAACCAATCACAGCCGGCAGATGTATTTTCATTCTTCCGTAAATATCAGTCTGCAGTAATTATATGGAGGAGAAGTCAATCATTTTATTGCAGGGCTATACCCAGAGCTTTACGATCTGTCCCACGGACCATCTTAGTGCTTCACCCTTCACCCTTTCTGTCTGAGGACGTCACCACATCCGGTTGAAAGGTCAGCCAGACTGACGCACAGAAATCGAGCAGTAGAGCTGCCGTGAGGGATTTACGGTGCTGGAAATCAATTTATCTTTGTTTTATCTTTGTTTGGTTTAGACAGTGAGATTACTGCTAAATTACAGCAAGTTCATCATCATAGTCATCGCAGCACGCAGGTTTTGGTTGCTTAGTAACGGCAGGCGTGACCGGAGTGCAGCCTCCCAAGCACCTTGGATAAAAGAATGAAAGCGACATGGCTGGCATTTTCCACGTTTTAATAGATGTGAACGGCCCCTAATGTAGCCTAATGTTAACACATAAAGCTAAATAGACATTGATGTTGTGCTATAGTGATAATGTTAATGTCAAGTTGTTATAACAGACATCTCAAACAATGCCAACTTTGCATTCAAAATGACAGAGTGATACTAAATGCCAACAGTCATAAACATTCATAAAGACTCCTTCATGTTCATTACAGGTGTCACATCATGGTTATGACAGGTGTCATATATGCACACCCCCTTCAAATAAAGTGTTACCAAATATGCTTGCATGTGGCCCCATAGTGTCCAAAATAAATCTTGCAGAGTATAAATTACGCTCATAGGACATAAATACTGTCATAAATTTATCATAATACTCTGAGCTGTGGAAAGTCAAAGTCCACAGCAAAACTTTCATTATGCCGGATTCTCAAAATAATGATTGCCAAATTTGAGTTCTCACTGATTAATATGGAAGATTTAATGTGTCTAAATTAAATCAAAAGAAATAAAGTGAAATACAATATACACTGTTATATGCATTTCCTTTTTACGTTTGCCTTTACTGTGCCATAATTAAATCACATGTTAAAAAGTTTTATTTTTTGAGATGGAGACCAGTGGTCAATGCCAAAACTATTGACTGTACATTCAGTTACGTTTGTGATTGACTGCCTGACTGCAGTATTAAGGGATGACTGTGTTTTAAGAAGGTGTACAAACAGACACGAGGGGATATTCTTGGCACAATTCTCGGCAAGTGTTAGCTTCTAATTAGTGTTAATGTGCGTTGGCTTACGGTAAACACACAGTTAATGCATACATACAAAGGAAATACATATGTGTATTGTATTTCACTTGGTTTCTTTTTTTAAATTTGTTTTAAATGTTCTATAGATTAGATTGTTCAAACATTGGCACTCTTTGAACCTTACATTTTTGGTGTTTTGTGGAGTATTTTTCTCTAATGATAACTGGCCAAATGCTGCAATACTTCCAGCTTTGATACAGTGAAGGCTGATTGCAAAAAAAAAATCAACAATAGTGAGTGTCAGGTCGGGTGAAAATCCTTCACAATTAAAAAAAAAGGAGTATTTTTTTTTAGAAAGCTACAACCGCGGCTTCATAACAACATGAGATGCAGTCACATTCTGCAGTTTAAGTCAGGAGAAAAGGTCACACGCTGTGCTAATTACGGTCACCGCCTTCACGCGTCGCACAGCTAAATGCAACTGTTTCCTGATAGTTGATGGAGAGCAGGAAATCACAGGAAAAAACACAGGAAATCATAAAAGAGAAACAACGTGGTTCCACCAAAACAGAAGAGGAAAAAGTAGAACAAAACCCATGGAATGCATTCAATATGGTTAAGTGATGTTGTATAAAAAGATTAACCAAGGGTGGATATTGCATTAATATTACACTTCAGAGTAGACAGATAAAGCTTTACCGCTCCTGGTAGGGGGATTCAACGTCTAAGCCAAATGATGATTAAGACCCAGGTCAGTGACTCTACAGAATAACACTCCTATCCAGTGAGTCACTACAGCTAGAGGGCCTGGTCTTTCCACTGCAGGTTTAAGACGGAATAAACAACATCTGCAGACACATGTTGTATCGAAACACTCATTTATGTCTAAAGCGATTCTCTACTTTAAATGAATATTAAACAAGGGATTAAAGATGAATAATTAATGTTAATTGGAAACTGCAGTCTCAAAGCACCACCGTTAATCAAGTGGACACATTACATTCTTATTAAATGAACACAATCAGTGTGTCTTGATTGTAAGCAAACTACCATGAGAATTCAACTTGGAGCGATGAATTCCAACACTACAGTAATAAGACACAAATGCGGATAATATGCTTGTAATGTGCATGTGTGTGTGTGTGTGATTTCGTGCTTCCAGTGCTAAAACAGACAAACTCATTGGTCTAAACTGCATATTAGTTGCTCAGGCACTTGTTTTTAAGTCATAAAAAAAAAACAGAATTAAAAATGGACGTTTGATGGACAGGTCGCATCATTTTGATTCTGCTCTTTACATCCCAGCATTAAAAGGACCCTTCATTTGCTCCGTGTTCGCTCAACTCCGTGGCGCAAGAAGGCTCAAGTGGAGCCTCTTTATTTTCTGCGCACCAACTGTGAAATTTGAGCTCTATTGCTTTTGATCTCAGTGATTGGACGTCATTCACTTTATGACAGATAAAAAGGCTTCGTGTGTGTGTGTATGTGGATGTGTTGAATATCTTTGTGTCAGAAGCTGGACTCGGGGACTGTCCTTTTGCGTCCCAGCGAGGTCGTGCTGTAACGAGTCCTCTGCAGGGTGCCGTAAGACGGTTTGTCCGTCGTCAGGCTGCGCGACGGTGCCGGAGCTGTGGACATCCCGTTACGATGCAAAGACGCTGTCCTGCGCATGCTCTGCTCCGCTTTGGTGGGGATGTTGGAGGAGCTCTGGGAGCGCTTGATGTCCGTCGTGGTTCGTCCCACCTTCCCGTTCGCCAGCTCGTCGCCCAGATGGCCCGAGCCATTAGACCTGCCCCCTTCCGCCCCGGCTCCTCCTCCTGCTGCTCCGTTGGACAGCGACTGCCTCGAGAGGGTCCTTCTGCCTCCTTCCTCGCCCTCCCTGGACTTCCTGGAGTCCCTATCCTTCTTCAGGAAGTTACCTTTAAAGAAGGAGAGCAGTCCCTCGTGGTTCTTGGGCACTTCTTCTTTCTTGGTCTTGGAGTTTCCTTCATGTGCACCGTGGTGTTCCCTATCAGCCCTGTCCCCTTTTTGTCTTCTCAGAGTCCCATCATGAAGGCTCGGAGTGCTGTAGCTGGGCTGAACTCCAGCACCAGAACTCCTTTTTGTCTCGGCAGTATCCTGGGAAGCATTAGAGGAGCTTTGCTTCCGGGCATCCTTCCTCCTGGTCAGGGTGTTATTGCTGGAGCTGCTGCTGATATTCGAGGTGCTTTCATCTCTTTTCTGGCTCTCCTTCCTGCGTCTCAAGCTGGCCGTCTTATCTGATGTTCTCCTCTGGCCCTCCGGGACCTGTGGAGACTCAGGCGGCGGCTCATCTCCTGCCTTATTCATACAACTTAAACTGGAAGATCGGACATTGGTTGAAGCTCGGCTCTCAATGCTGCGTTGATCGCTCATCAATGTTACTATTGGATCCTTTGTGCACCGGGGACGCCGGCCAGATTCCAAATACTGCACCAGCTCCACAGGGGCCGGATCTTTGACAGGTGGAGGCACTGGGTCTGGTTTCCGTCTGTCCTTTGAACCAAAGGACCAGCGCAGGGGAAACACTTTGCTCAGGGTGTCCTTGGTCTTGCTGGGGGTCCTCATGCTCACGCTGCGTCCCTGAAGACCCCTGATGAACGGCCTGCTCTCAAAACCCCCTGACAATTATGCAGAGAGGAAAATGTTTTAGTTTTTACATTTAAATGCAACACCTTTGCACAATATTAATCTTGAAATAAACAACCAATAAGCTACTAAACTGATTAGGGCAAATATACTAGAGTGTGGCCCTTTACCTCTTTCCTCTTTAGAACCGTTTTCAAGGAAGACCGGAGACTCAGGCGAGTCGGGTAAGGAAGATGGGCAGGTGGTGGAGGATCGAGAGACCAGACTGCCTCTCTTGCTGTCCCCCGTCAGCCGGATTAGCCAGTGATCTGACATTGATGAACTAGTGGATCCTGTGAGACACACAGAGGGAAGAGAGGGATCAGAGGAGGAATATAAACCATAAAAAGTACACCACCAAACAAGCACTGCACTCCTATGACTCCTGTTGGTTATACATTTCAAAACAAAGATTATGAATGTTCGATGAAGCAGAACCAGAGAAAGTATTTTTTATTCCATGCATTCTTCTTCATCAAAACCAAGCACCCACAATGCAACTGGATCGCTGACAGTTCCAAATAACACTCGAATTTTACTCAGCCAAAAAAATATGAAATCGTACAACGTACAACTCCAGTGAAATGCAATCCTGTCAGCTCCATCAATATGTGCATAATTCACCATAAAGCACGGCCTCGTCCTTTTTTCTTGCCAGACTCCTCTGTTCTGTCAAATCTGTAATTAGAATAATGGTCGAATGGTGCTGTCTGGTAATGTTATTCCAGGATTTAGCCAAGTTTCGTGAAACAAGGACATTACAGTTCCTGATGTCGACAGCAACAGTCTTATCTTTTTTCCATTTTTGAGAAGAAAATGAAATAAAAAACCTGCCGATCTGAAAAGTTTATTGATTTATTAAAGTGTAATAAATCATTTTAGAATGCGAGTCACACTTATCTCAACCACAAATTAAAAAAATATCGATTGAATAGGTTCTTCTTCTAACTAATCCTAAAGCAGTTTATTGTGCATGCATGGACATGGCTCTGCAGCACTCAGTGTCAAATAGCCCAGGAAATGAATAAGACTAGTAGTAATAAGAAAATCAGCGTCTCAGTGCACTTCACATTTTACCTTTAATTTTTACACCTAGAAATAAATTGATATTACACGGCGTAAGTGCTTGACATTTTGAAAGTGGACAACATGAACTAGGGGAACGGACATTATGCGGAGAAAATCTGTGACATTTCACACAGCAGTTAAAACTCTTTCTGGCAAGTGGAAGGAAAGCACGGTTCATAATGATGAAGGTTGAAGCTTACACAAAAGAAGCCTTCTGACATGTAGTGGTATCTGTAAAGGCATGCCCTCTATACTGAGCAGCCATGGCCAGTTAATAAAGTTACATATTTGCTGACCTTCATGTTCATGTACTGATTTACCACGGAAAAAATACTATATCTCCACACTACTTAATAAACGTTCACCGCTCTACTGTGTCCTTTGTTCTTCATACCTGCCTTTTCATCCAGTAGTAGCACTCAGCACACAGCAACAGTCTGGAGGCCAGACTAGAGGCTCCAAGCCCCGCTGTTACCTTGCACAGGAAGGGCGTTTATACATTTTCTTTCAAATCTGTTCTACATGTCATTGATGCCAACAAAGGCCAATACCAGGCTTCTTCAATACTTGATGTGAAGAGTGTAGCAAGCACACTTAATCCCATCTCGGCATGGAAACACAGCATGGAATAGTAATAGCGTCACGTTTAAAAAAAATAAATCATATGAACAAGAACGCAGCATGGTGTGTGGAGCTGTGTTAGATTCTACAGACTTGTAGCCGTCTTTGTGATTGTCAAAGGGAAGTTATTACAGTGAGGCTTTTCGATTGCGAATCAAGCAGATGCAGAACAAAATATAATTACATATCTACAGTTTCCCCACAGTGTCTCTCTGTTCTCTCCATTGTGCCTTCAAAAACCATTTGACATTGCTGGGATATGATTAATATACACCGTGGGGGTGTCATTAGTTTATTGTATGCTGCTGTTTAAAGCAGCAGTGGGTAGAAATAGAGCAAATATGACTGTAGTGCATGAAACAGGTAATTTGAAAAAAAAAAAAACATGTTCCTCTGTGTCCTCCGGTGCTCCTAACGGCATGTGCAAGATTTCACAGACCGGAGGAAAACAACCAATCAGAGCCGAGCTGGAGCCTGCCGTCTATGAGCCGACTGTCAATCACTCGCACTGATCAAATATGAATCAATATTCTGATGCCTATTTCTCTCCTCAAATGTTTTCAGAATCATCTTCTAGTGTACCGTTTAGCTGTAAAATGAGAAACTTTGTGACCCGGCAGCCATGCTGTGATCTGTTGAGGAAATACCAAGCACCGCCCACCAGCTGGAGCACAGCCAATAGGAACGCTCTCTCTCTGAAATGACCCGTGATTGGCCAAAGTCTCCCATCACGGGCTAGATTATTTAAAGCCTGAAAACAGAGCCATGATGAGATGCAGAAGTCTACAGTAGTTATCGCTCCGAACACTTGAATTACAATATGCTGAAAGGTCATTATGGATTTTTTGCCCAATGATGCCAAAAACGTTCTGCCTACTGAAGCTTTAAGCGCTTTTTATAAATTATTTTAGGAGTAGTACTTCTTTTTTTTATTGAAGCCAAACATCTTTGACGGCAATGACAAAAATGTGTGGAGACAAAAAGAAAAAAGTCTGTGGCAAAGAGCACCATCTGCTCTGTTGAGAAGGCATTTATAGTATACCGGCTATTAATGTAACCACGAAGAACTTAAGTACTGGTAGAAAGTACATTTGAAAATCAGAGACACGATGATCCAGGAGCTGTAATCCGGCCTACAAGCATAAATTGGACATAATAAGCCCTCTGGAGTCTCATTTTCGCTCTCTCTGTACGCATAATAATGTGTAACAATGTGACTCCAAGTTTTGTTTCCAATAACTCCAGGAGTTTGTGAGTGAGTGCCGCTGACACAAAACTCCTTAAACTAGGTAATAGCCAGTTCCGTTTGCGTTCGTACCAGCATGCTGAAACTGCTGAGGCTGAACCAGTATCATAGCAACTCACAAAAGGAGGAAAAACAGGAAAGCAGGCATTACAAAGAGGGCACTGAGTGTTCAAAATGTATGAAGTAGACAACTGATGTATGTATGTTCACTCCTCTCTAGTGTGTCCAGTGCTGTATCTATATTCGATCGGACCGGGCCAAGTAAACACTTCAGTCTGCATCTGTTACATCCCTGTACATACAACAAGCGAGAAGGTCTTGGTGATTGTTACCGTGAAAGAAGAAAAACAAGATGTTTGGGAGCTTCTGCAGCAGCTACACTTAATGCATTAAGGCGTGCAGGAGCTCATAAACCTTTGCACAGACAAGATCTCCGCCTTGTGGAGCCTGACTTAGTGTCGGTAAGCAGAGGAAGACAGATTTTAGTGTTGAGGTAGGCAGATGCAGTTGTAGCTGCATCAATTCTTGGGGAGTTAGGGGAATCACGTCCTGGGGAGTAGGCTGTAGCTCAGGAAGAGAGCTCGCAGCTTTGTATATAAGAACCGGACGTAGTGGGGCCGAAAAGGCTGTTTGATGACGCCCAGAAACGTCCTGAACACAGCAAAAGGAGAAGAAAAGAGAAAATCCAGGCACAGGGCTGCAGGGTCTCTGCAGATACAGACACCACCACACACTTCTAGTGGGTCATAAGTGATGATGGAGAGGGATTATTTTTGTATCAGTCTGCGCATAGTTTTTTTTTTTTTAGGAAATTCTTACACCTTTAAACTTGACACTAAATTATGCACCAGTGAAACAGCGTGAGGCAGTCTTTTATCATTCCCTGGAGGATGCATCTTTTTAAAGCCGCTGAGAAGCAGCTGAATAGAGGGATTCCCGAGAAGGCTGTGGGACGGTGGGTCTTGGCATCAAATGTGGAACACGGCTTTGATGCTTTGCATTTGAAGATTGCGGGATTCAAATAAAAATACAATAAATGGTAGACAGAGATATATACTGATAAAGGACTAAGGAGGAGGTGGAAGGAAGAGAAGTAACACCGTGCTGTGCTTTTGGCTAAAGCAAGTGTCATGTAATTGGAGGCAGAGTGCAAAAGATCCTGCAAGGGCTTAGACGTGCTTAATCAAGACTCATTTAAAAGAACGGAGAGCATGGCATGCCGGACGGCTTGGCCTGGGGATTTTAAGTAATTTTCATGACCGGGAATAAAAGAAGCTCACATAATGAAGTTATTTTAAGTGCATGTTCAAGTTAAACGTTGCATGGGACTGTTTATAATTGGTTCTTATTGATTATTTCTACTGGAGCAGCGGTGTCACGAAATAGGGTAAAGGTCACGGACGGCAGTGGATTTGGATTTGTTGTTACGTGACTGAATTTCAGTTGGCCAGACTGGACTCTAAGACTACGATGTCTTTTAGATTACGAGCAGAATTTGCCAATACTAGCAGGCGTGATACAAATGAATGACCATGAGGGATGATGCGCATAGCGAAGTTAAGGTGGGCTAATAAGAGATAAGAGATCTCATTTAGACAGAATGGCAGCAGCAGACCAGGATTTGATAGCTGCTCTGATGCGAGACAGCTTTTCTCGTGGGAGTGATGCTTGCATAAGCACACCATCGAGGGTGATGCCGAGAAATTCAAAGTGCATGGAAGGGAAGGGGCATTCGGTTTTGTCTTCTGAAAAAGGTACGCCCGACTCATGGAAAAGGCTTTTGACTGTGGAGGTGCTGCAAGCTGGCAGGGATGAGGGAAAATGAACATATAAAAAAGTGTTATAAAATAAATGCCTAAAAGATGCAAGACAAAGGAGAGTTTGCAACGGTTGTAGAAAATCCAGAAGTAAGACTTTGAACGGCATTTTTTAATGTCTGCTTTTCTCAGCCATGCACCAACCCCCTGCTGGCTTCATCATCTGCACAACATAATCTACAGAAGCAGGAAAAAGGCTCTTGAGGAAATAAGCTATTTACACTCTGAATGGAAGAACTGTGAGGAGCTGAGACATCAGTGGTGAGATATTTTTCTTAGAATATTTCCTGGTAGCGACACCTACGGGGCTTCATGTATCCTGTTTTAACCTCTCTTGACGAAGCCTCCAGGGAACGTCCACACATCAACTACACACATGAATAAATTTCCAATTAGGTTGCGTAACATTCTCATTAAAATGACTGCAGATAGGAGACTTAAATCCTGAAGGCAAAAGTGCCTGTCGATTTGGAAGATGGCTTACATAATTTAACACTGGCTGGGACGGACACTTTGAGGTGGAGCAGTTCTTGCAGAGCAGTTCTTGGACAGAGGGAGGTTGTGTGGGAGAAGGAACCGCAGATGGAGCAGCCTAGGGTTTTATGCCCGGGAAAACGTCGCTGATTAGGGGGCAGGTTGACTACAGATCAATCTAGTCTTTGATTGGATTTCTGGATATACATCTGATATGCTTTGGCAGAGAAGGATTTGTGGTATCCATTAAAGAGAGAGTCACTGTAGGAGAGAGCAAGGTCAGAGTCAGGCAACGCTGAATTCTGCCAAATTTAGATTTTTCGACAGTCTGGGATTGCTATATTTGAGAATTACAGAAGGATCCTAACAATCCATAAATCTTTTGTCAGCTTATTCAGAACTGCTTAACAGTATCTTCACCAAATTTAAGTCATGGTCTGTCAAAATGACAGCAAAGTATTTTCTAACAGAACACTTGTTTGCAAATAAACAATATTCCCTTAATGAGGAGGAAGTTGGCGCAAAAGGAAGAGAAGAAATACCAAGCTGAATTATACGCTTTAATTGTGCTTTTGGCTATTCCAAGTCACACATAATTTGGAGGCAGAGTAAAAAAGATCCGGCATGGGATTGGATATGCTAAGTCATCTGATTGAATGGAGAGCATGGCATGCTGGAGGGCTTGGCCCGGGAACATGAAATTTTAGTATCAGCGACACAATATTCATGACCAGGAATAAAAGAAGCTCGGAAAAAGTTATTTAGAGCGCATGTCTAAGTTTAACACTGCATGGGACTGTTTATAATTGGTATATTTGAGCTGCTCTTATTGATTATTTCTACTGTAGCAGCGTTAAAATTTGGTTTCTGAGGTAATCTGGAACTGCTGCTGCAGGGGGGAGGAACTGAGAAGCCATGGTTTGGAGCTAGAGCTGCAGATCCCAGGGTCCTGTTAGGGTGTAACATTAGCAGGACGTGGGGCAGCTTGAGCCATCTTAAAGGTTGAAGAGGTTGGGCCCGGGTTGTTTATATTACAGGCAGAGGAATTTGTGTTTCCTTCAAGGGAATGTATTCTGGCATTCATGACATTGAGAGCTGATTTCACGACGAGACGAAAGGACAGGATGAATGCTTCAGCTTTGGTCTTTTTTGAGGGAATATAGTCTGAAGTTCTGGGAGAAGCTAGTTGAGAAGCTAGTTGAGCCTCTTTGCTGCAGCTTCACCTTTGGGAGGAGTGCTGTTTGAATTACAGTCGTTCATGTTGAACTCTGGGGCATCGGCGGAGCTTTCTTGACTCAGGAGGTAATTGAAGAGCTCTTCATGGTTAAGGTTGGATGGAACTGCGTATAGTGCTTCCAGGATGCGGCGCACGGGCCATCCGGCAAATCGTTTGCACGTGTTGTGGGTGATGCAGCGTTGACGAGGGGCATCCACTTCATCCTCAGAGCGAACCTCCGAGAAGATTGCAATCGCATGAGCAATGATAGTTTAGTCTATGTTTTGAGAAAGCTGAAAGAGCAGGTAGTGATACTGATGTAGGGCAGCAGCAGCATTGGCAAGGCAGAGGGAGAGATGGGAAATTTGTACGGCTTAAACACACCGTCAAATTGGGAGGGTGTGTTTGGTAGATGATATGGATATTAGGGCTGGGACGATACATCTATCTCCCGATTCGATACTATCACAATACTTGGGTGCCGATTCAACATGTATTGCTATTCGATATTCCGATTTATTGCGATTTTAGTTAACTTTTTTAACGCTAGATCATGGGAAAAAGTTGAATCATCCACTTCTAGGGAATTTTACTTTGGAAAATATCTAAATTAATACATTAAAATATTTGATTTTCAGCATGTACAGTATGTAACCTCCGCATAGATCTAAATGAAGCAAATATATCGATTCTGGCATTAAAAAAATCGCAATACATAGGCGAATCGATTTTTTTCCCAACCCCTAATGGATATGTCACATGTGTATGTAGCAGTGCAACTCATGTTTACTGCATGAGTCGCTCCATGTAATGTTAAATTTCATAATTATACAATAACTGGAAATGCATGCATGCTTTGAACTGTGGTCCTTTTGTGTTCTCTTGTTATTCATGGGTTATCCCAAAGTTGCTCTAAATTATTCCTGTAGCACAATACAGAATGTGTTCCTTCTGTTCAAGGATCAGCCCGGGGGAGAAACTACATTTATATTCTTACAGTATTCCAATACTGAATAGCTTTCTTCTCATTAAGTATGGTAAAAATTAATTTAGTCTGCAATGATTTTGGACTCACAAAAACAACCGTTCAAAAGTTTTTCCTTCAATAATGGCTGTGTTAACAGAGATAAAAAAAACAAACTGTATAATTCAAAACAAAATGGATTATTTATATTTGAAATAGTTTTGGCCCCAAAAGAAGAAAAAAATAAATGATAAAAAAACTTTCATTTAGTCGATGTCCCCACAGTGCTGCTCAGATGGCTCAGGGGACATATGAGCAGTGTGTGTTGTGAACACAGTAATTCAAACATGTTTGTCTTTTTTATCCATTAATTCCTGTTTGCTAGTTATTTGATGACTCACCTCTGACGGAGCAACTGGCCGACCATGGAGGGATGGTGTTACGTCTCTGGTAGAAAAGGATGTAGGCTCCTCTGGTACAGACTTCTTCTTCTGGCACCAAGTCCACGCTGCTGTCATCGTAGCTATACCACTGTGCGTCCACTGAGTTCCTACAGTAAGCTGGATTAGAAAACGACAACAAATATTAACAATGGACATAATGCAATTGTGAGAAAGTGCTCACATCAAGTCAAGCAAAAGTTATGATGCCTGGAGGAATAGGCTACAGTATATCAGGCTTTGTTTATACAGGAAAAAACATATAAAGTCATAGCTGGTTTTCATCTGTCGTGTGACATGTTGTTGCCAGCATTACACCTTTAATTTGTACAAAACATTTTAAATAGGGCTGTCAATCGATTAAAATGTTTAATCGTGATTAATCGCAAATTAATCACATTTTTTATCTGTTCACAAAGTACCTTAAAGGGAGATTTGTCAAGTATTTAATATTCTTATCAACATGGAAGTGGGAAAATGCGCTACTTTTTGCAAATATATGTATATATTTATTATTAAAAATCAATTAACACAAAACAATGACAAATATTGTCCAGAAACCCTCACAGGTACTGCATTTAGCATAAAAAAATGTGCTCAAATTATAACGTGGCAAACTCAAGCCCAACAACAGCTGTCAGTGTGTCAGTGTGCTGACTTGACTATGACTTGCCCCAAACTGCATGTGATTATCATAGAGTGGGCATGTCTGTAAAGGGGAGACTCGTGGGTACCCATAAACCCATTTTCATTCACATATCTTGAGGTCAGAGGTCAAGGGACCACTTTGAAAATGCCCATGACTGTTTCTCCTCGCCATAATTTAGCGTAAATTTGGAGCGTTATTCAGCTTCCTTTGCAACAAGCTAGTATGACATGGTTACCAATGGATTATTTAGGTTTTTCTAGTTTCATATAATCCCAGTATCTTCACTCTAGCTTTAAAACTGAGCCCACTACAACCTCCGAAAGATTGATTGCCTTAATGACTTAAAGAAATTGTCATTAAAACGAATTTGCGTTAATACGTTATTAACCTTGACAGCCCTGATTTTAAATACACAAACTTAATCTGCTTTACATAAAAAAAAATACAAAGAAACACAGAGATCTCTCGACTAACCACCAACACCTTGGAGGAGGAATATCTGGTGTCAGTTTATTCAAGTGTCCACCTGTCAGGTGATGCCAGATGGACACGTCATAATTTTTATATTTAACATTTATTTTAGGTAAATGATGCATCAGTGTCCGTTATTATAGTGCATGAGGCTCCCATTTCCACCTCCATGCCATAAATGACCCTGAGACAAGATGCAAATGTCAAGCAAGCTGTCATGGAGAGGGATGATCGCTTCACCTTCCTCATCTCATCTCCTGCTGTCTCCAATTCTACATATTGGCCTCAGTGCCGTGCGTCTTCACCAACCATCCCCTGCAATTACAGACCTGGTCTTGCCTCACCTGTGTGTCAAGTTTCCCCTCCTGCCAGTCACCTGACATCACCACCTACAGTACATACCGGCCAGGGGTCTCTCAAAAGCTGAAGGAATGTAATACCAGACTGGAGATGGAAATGACTCTCAGAATGTGGCAGGAATGTTTTATTTTGAAGGCCATTCATTCATTCTACTGAATTATTCTATTATTATTATTATTTTGTAAGGCTGTCCTTTGAACTTTATGTGAAAATAAAATAATACGAAAAACCTACACCTACAGTATTAGGTTGAGCTAAGGGTTGGACTCATTAGAGGTCTTAGTGTTGTCTGAAAATCCTCCACACTGGCGTTCTTAACGGCTGAACAGGCTCTGTTGGCAATTACTGAATAAATACATCACACACACACGTAGGGACTTACTTGACCGCTTGCAATTACTGTCGGTGTGAGCTTTGGGAATGACCAGAGTTCATAGAGCCAACGACTAGAGTCATTAGAGTCCCAACTTGTCAAAGAGTTGTATCCAAACGGACACTTTTAGATGTTTCAAGCCTTATATTAAAGCTTATACCATGATTTAGGTGAATACTCAATTCTGATTGGCTGCAGGGTGTCCATTAATTCCTGATAGAGTTCTCCAGGGATGACGTATTTTTGTAGGCCAACCAGGAAGTTAGCGTCGCCCATGGTTCCCTCGACAAAGAGCCAATGGGATTTTTCATTAGGTTTTGGATTATCGCAGAAAATAAGCTCTGTAGCAAACAAATTTTTATGATACTTACACGTTTTGTTCACCAAGATAAACTTCACAAATGAACACCGCTTTTATGATTTTTGAAGAGTTAATGCAATCGGCAGAAGTAAAAAGCTAACGTTAGGCTATAAACGAACTACACCACGCATGAACGTAAGTAAACACAACGAGGCTGTAAAGGCGGACGAGTCGGCGTGATGACGTTTAGTAGTCTCATTTAGCCACTTGTTAGCAACAGCCTTTTTAAAGACACATAAAGGCTTCAAAATTCACGAGTGGGATATTTACTGAAGTGTTTTATGTCGTAGAACAAAATGTAAAATTGTCTTAAGCTTGTGTTAACCAGAGACTTTATTTCAGGCATTTAATTAAAAACCAATACAAAAAAACCCACTGCCTCCAGACGAGGGAAAGGGAAGTGCTAATTGTCTCACATTCCAATCTTGACATTGATTTTGGGGCCCACGACATGGCTGGAAAGCTAACTAGTCTAGTTGTTAAACATACTGCCAAATTATAATTACTGTTTTTTTTTTTAATTGTAATTAATGTGACGTAAATTGATGTTGAACCTTGCTAACATAACGTTAACTTTCTGGCTCCTAGCTGAGCCAAAGGGTTCTATGAGCTGAGCGGACTAGAAATATCTCCCGTTGCCAGGTCGTAGCTAAGGTCTGTCCTATTTACTGGAGCAGTGAACAACTTTTCCATTGTTACCGGGGAAACTGAGCTATGGATTGTGAAAAACTTTAGATTTTAGTTGCAAAACACATGAATATATAAGTATTTGGTTGTGCTGTTAGAGCAGGTGTTAGTGTCGGTCTCCTGCTTCCTCCCACAGTCCAAAGACATGCAGGTATGAGGTGTGAATGTGAGCGTGAATAGTTGTCTGTCTCTGAATGTGTCAGCCCTGTGATAGTTTGCCATCCTGTCTAGGGTGTACCTCGCCTTCGCCCAGTGTCAGCCGGGATCGGCTCCAGGCCCCCCGTGACCCTGAACAGGATAAGCAGTTACGGGTAATGGATGGATGGTCTTAATTGTTTTTCTTTGGCAAGTGACCATGGTGACAGCAGGATAATTCGCCCTTTGAGGTATCCATAATCCTCCCCGTCATCCATTAATTCCTGAATACCCCACCAGGCATTATCCCTTACGTAAGTTACGGCCAATCAAACTCATTGGCCAATAGTATATGTTTTTCTGGAGACATCAGAGGAGTGGCAAAGAAACAGTAAAGGATGTTTTCCTCTACTTCACATTGATTTTGTTGTTGATGCAAACCCCAGACATAGAAAAGTGTGTCTACTGCTCATCCATACCAATTTAGAAATTTCAGCCTGATCTCAAATGTTGTCTGCCTCGGTGACTTTTGTATTTTGACACTCCAGGACGGGGAAGGGAATCTGTTCTCTCCGTTCTCTGTTGTAACATGCTGTTGTTATCCTCAAATTTGTTTGCTGATCACAACACAATCCCTCCTCTCCATGTTCCTAGTTATCTTTCCAAATACGACATAGTATGTTGGGCTATTTAGAAAAGCTTGTACTTAAAGCAGCAGTGGGTAGAATTGAAGCAAATATTATTAAAAAAAGTTGTTTTTATAAAACGGTCACTCTATCCTGACAGTAGTGCACGAGACAGGTAATCTGAAAAAAATCATGTGCCTCTGTGTCCTCCTGTGCTCCTAATGGCAGCTGCAAGATTTCACAGATAGGAGGAAAACAACCAATCAGAGACGAGCTGGATCATTGCCTCTTCTTTGTCTCTGGCAGTTAATCAAATATTAAGCACACCTGTATTTAATATTGGTACAACAGTTCAACATCGGTTAGTTTTTTTACGGTTCGGTTTTGCATCCCTAGTATTCAGTGTTATAAAGTGAAGGATAGTAAACAAATAATCATATTTGTAAAGGTGTATTCAGCAGATGTTGGTATTTTTAGCTGATATGAATTATGTCAACTAATCAACTAATAGATGAATTGTTTCAGCACATGTCCATTCATTTGAAAATGTCGCAAACAAAAACACTTAATAGACTGAGTGACTACATGGTAAATAACGTATTATCCCATACCAGTATAATGTCCTCCGTGCATTCCTCCATGATGGTTGCACACAGCGTAGAGGTCGTACTGATAGTCGATGGGGAGGATCATGTCGGCAGGTTGGTGATGTTGGCCCGAGGGCTGCTTCCACGGCGGTGGCCAGGCCCCCAAGTTCAGGTTCCTCATACTCTGACTCCTCTTCACCACATGGGGGGCCATGTCCAAACCAGTCAGGGGGAAACGCACCAGGGTTGACAGCTTGTTCCTTCGCTCGCCCACCTGTTTCAACATTTCTTATTCATATACAGTACACACATGTGCAGGTATGAAAAATAACACACATTTTTTTAATGTGAAAATCCATGAGGAGTGGATCTAACAGAAATTAATTCAACACTGACTGAAGTTAATGTTGCAGCAAATAAAAAATAAATTGCGGTAACTATAATAAAGTAATTTTTCGATATATTTTGAGGTAAATATTGGGGTTATTTGTCAGTAATTCCAAAGAAATTTCAAATAGGTTACTTGCTAATTATCACCTAATTACCATGACATGTAAAATTAAGTGTTACCTAAACTGCTTAATATAAAACACTAATAAAAATGAGATAGTTTTGAAATAATATCACATCAAAGACTAATCACATGCAGTAGAAAACTAGCAGCACAGGTGTCAAAAGGCTGATACTTTGAAGCATGTTAATGTGCTTTGAACACTGCGCTATCAGTGATGTCGCAGCAGGATTTTTGCATAAAAAAACCCATCTGTTTGTGACTCCTGGGTGCGAGAAAAATTGACCAGACATGCACTTGATGCCACCAAGAGAAGTGCAGCAGCAGTTTTCTGTGCAATGTGAATAATTCACTATTAATGCCCCTTTCCCCCTCCTAGGATTGGCACCTTATCATCATGAAAGGTTCTGCATACCCCCACAAGTCTTAGAAACTGTGTTGTGCGGATCACCGGCTGAGTTGGTTAAGTCCCCAGTGCAGATCTTGTCCTCGGCACAGAGTCCAGCAGAGTGACTGCCTGAATTCTAATGCAGAGGGCTGAGAAAAATCACTTTGGTCAGAGGAGGGAGACCACGGCACTGGAATGGGAGCTTTGCGGGGAGGTGCCTGATGGCCATGGCTCGGGTTTGACCCATGGGATGTGACTGAGCTCAGGGCTCAACGTGGTGCCACCTGCTTGAAAGAAGAGGCAGAGGGGTGCCAATCAAGCACCGGGCAAAAGGTGGACATCTCGCTTGGACTTAAGCTTGGCTGCAAAAATGTTTTCTGGTACGTGTTATGTCAAAGAGTCAGAAGTTGTGAGGGAGGTAAAGTATAGAGTGGTGACAGCTAGATAAAGTTGGGATAATTGAAATGCCCTGATTGGCCTTAGCCATCATGCAGGGACGTGCACAGATATTTTGATGAGCAGTGATTTAAAGTAAAAGCACACTCCCACAAATGATACCCCTTAGCTCTTTACATGGATCTAACACCGACCAGGTACTGTATGTTTAAAATAAAGAGGAGAGTATTCTATCATACAGTAAATACTGTATAATGTAGGCTACAACAGAATATGACCTTGTTGTATATATGTGTCGGGCGGCTGTGCTCCTAACCGCTTAGGATGGGTTGAATGCAGATGTTTAGAAAGGAAACTAGGACAGCATACCAATTGGACTTTTTAATATTGCCAAATGGACATTTCAGGCAAAATGCCATCCTTCAGCGTCTGTTCTGGCAATATCCTCCATCCCCTGTGGCTCCCCCTGTTGGGGTGTATTTGTTTTGGTGGATGCGGCCACCTATAATTAACCACACCGGTATATTGATTGTGAAATTGCCAGAACACACGCTGAAGAAGGGCATCTTGCCTGAAATGTCAATGTGGCAATATTAAAGAGTCATCGACCCGGGTTGAAATGATGTGCAGGTTGCACCTAAACCACAGAACAACCAGATTTAAAAATGTTTTTAAATATTATTGAGTATAAAGTCACACACTACACAGTTTTGTAGGGTACTTTTATATGCAACCTTATGTTTGCATAATAAGCGACATAAAGTTATGTAGAATTATTGTCCCAATCCCCAATCTACTGCGCACGTCCTGCATCACAAACAGCACAAGACGAAGGCTTCATTACACATTTATCGGTAAGTTAAGTATTAATATAGAACATTAGACTAGTTTTATGCGTTCATATGCAACTCTCAGAGTTCTAAAAAGTGTCAGCTTTGAAATGTTTCCAGTAATGAGAGACGTGTCCGAGGTGAGTTGCCAGGCGCAGCACCGTGGACAAATATCGTGTAGCCATTAACGTCCGTATGTCCACCGTATGAACTTAAGGTGCACTGTGATTTAGAAGAGATCCGAGTAGGTTGCTGAACCATTCAACTACTTAAAGGTTCAAATAATGGCATAATACACTCTAGTAGCCTCTTTGCTAAAATAACCTGCTGTTCTTTTGTGTAGTGTGTCTGTGTGTGAGCTGCCTGTAGCGAGCCCATTGTATAACTGACCACCAGTGACATTACATATTCTGTTCCTATTCAGATAATAAATGGATGAACAAGCCTCATCATTCTCCTCACGACGGCAGAGCTTGAACCAGCCAGTTACAGTGAAATTCGACTGAGCACGGTTACACTGGACTTTTGGACTTTATACGAGATGGCTTTTTTAATTAATTCATGTATAGTCGCCTATGTATTATAATGAATATATATGTAATATGTAATTGATAATTATCTTATATTAAAAAGTTAATCTGAAAAGATGTTATGCGTAGTAATTCTTGAATATTGAGTGGTTGTGCTGAGCCCAGATGTCAACATAAGCATGGGGGGAAGTCTATTTTGTTGTCTTAGCAAAATGCTCTGAGTGAGTTTAAGTTTGATGATGCAGTGTATATGACTAGGGCTTTTATTGTGAAAGTTAACAGTTAACGGCCATTGTGAATGTGGTGCAATAAGTGTATTTAATACGCATATTTTCCCAAATTAATAAATACAAAGTATTGTGTGGCCGTTTGTGTTGTGAGGCGCTGCTCTGCTCACATTAAATGCATTATTTTAACCCATTATTTATGGATTTGTCTCAATGACGCTCTTTCCTCTCGTCCATCTGCCATTTTCCCTCAGCACAATGCATCTGGAACCAGCTGGAAAGCTAGGCCCAGGGTAGAGATGGCTGGAGAAGCCTTGTCGATGGTCTATACCCCAAGAGGGGCAAAAGGCCTGAGTAAGTAAGTAAGTAAGCAATGCATGATGGTATACATACAGTGCTTGGTTAGTGACATGGATGTATAAAGAGAACTGGATACAGTGTTGGAGGCGGGGCCCCGTTCATTCCTATGAAAGTTTCTCAGTGGCGCATGATGCCAAAATGTCTCGACTTTTTCCCGGATCTTCCGGTGATGGACATGCGCAGTAGTGTCCGCTTGGTCACATGACTTGGTCACGGGGTCCCAACGTTACGCCGTCGTCACGTCTGGGTCTCATTCACATGAATGGAGGAAGGGAAATAACCCTGGATTCAGCTATTAGTGTGTTTTATAACTTTTAGGGCTATTGGAGTGTTTGTACTAGGGAGTTGATTTACCCCCCAAAAAAAATATCCGCTGAGTTACAGACGTCTCTTTCCCAATGTAAGTCTATGGGAAAAAGTATTTTTGGGTCCAATGGCATCATGTGACGGACACGGAAGTTGTAGTACCACCGTTCGGCCACTACGAAAGTTGGGATCAAGGACCCACGCTCTTCCTGGGGGCTTGTTTAGTGTCTATCATTGTACACTATTTTTCACAATGCATTGTGGGATACTTTGAGTCCACTACATAAGGTATAATGAGTTTCACTATACTTTTAGACAGCACTACAAAATGGCAAACTCACTATACAGTCCACTAGTGTGTAGTGACTGATTTCGGACACAGCCACAGCCTCAATAAGGTACACTGTGCTCATTAACTGAGGACCAATTACGAATTAAATGGTCACAGACACCTCACAGTTTTGGATACACCAAACATAACTGCTGAGTTAATCACCCACATTATGTTAAAAGACAGATTAGACAATGTTCATTCACACAAAAGAAATAAATGTGCAACAAGAACTGTAGATTTCCTTCTTGAATCAGTCATAGAAATAATTGCCGACATGAACCAGAGCTCATCACGATGACAATAACAGCAGCAGCTGCACAAAGATAATTCCTCTCATAATAATATTTATTTAGTTGGTCTAGACAGGTACTTAAACCAAACAGGACACAGGGCAGCAGCTCGAGCCCCTGCAGCCTCTATGTGTGTGGGCGTTCTTGATGTCAGGCCTGTGTGGGGATACTAATGAGTCTCCTCTGAATGCTACTGTTTTGGAGTTTGAGCCAGAGAACGAGAGGGTGGCCCAAATGACTGAGTATTGCAGGTGGAAGGCTCTTACTAATGTCGGTGCTTATGAATCGCAGAGCAGTTTTTGAAGTAAAAATGCTTTTCACAGCAGACATTTTGACTTGTCATAGCAGGAAATGCACAGGTGTTATTAATAACATTAACTACGGCTCTCTTCTATTCAGTAAGCCATGACAGCGAGTCAGCATGCACAACAACGGGACGCTGAGACTCAAGCAGTCTGGAATTCAGTCCTCATTAGTTTTATTAGTTCACACCTGTGCTCTTCCCACTGTGACATGTCAAAATGTCTACTTACTGCTTAGAATTAGTGTGGAATTGGGACACAGCTTTGGAGAAGGCTACACCTCGAGAGACTGTCGTTCACAGTTTTAAACATGTGGGTAAAGTTTATAAAACAAAACAAAAAAATGCTACTTCGCTAGGTTTAGGCAACAAAACTACTTAATTTAATTTAGTAAAAATCATCATCATGGTTTGGCTAAAAAAGACTAGGTGAGCGAACGTTGACAGTGATCTCTTGGGGGTAAGTCCTGTGTGTGTTTGACAAATCCACCTCTCCTCCCTCTCTTCCGTAGCGGATTTTTTCGCTTGTTATACTCGTTATTAGGCTTGTTCGAGATGAGCTGCGCCTTGCCTGGAAAGTAGCCGAGATCAGGCGGCAGCATCAGGGGTCTGTGACAAAAAGCTTCAGTCAAGTTGGACAGTTTCCAGCTGTTTCCAGCTGCCTTCAAAAGAATGTAACAGAGATAGTTGCATCCTGTTAGATCCCATCTGTTGGCTATTTGTAGTTTGCAGACCGTGTTCGGATTTATTTATATTTCTTTGTATACTGTGTATATCTGTGGAAATGTGTGCATCTGGCATTGGATTATATCCTTTATTAGTTTTATGTCTGCCTTGTAAAGCACTTTGTAATGAGCACTTGTTTTGATAACTGCTACCTTGAAGATAACCTTCATTATCATTATTATCAAGCACAAAAGATGTGTGTGTTAACAGATGAAACCTTTATTGCACAACATGAGACTAATAACCTGCAATCTACCGTTAAATATCACAATTATACACAGAAAGTGAGGACTTTCTACAACACGCGGTGTCAAAACTTAGAGCCAATCAACCCTTTGATCAACTGAGCATGCAGTTGAGTTGGACAGGGCTGCGTTGAGAACAGAAACACAACTAACACATTGTTGGTTTCAAATGAACAGCGGTCTCCTGGGTGAAAGTCCTGTGCTTGTTTGTCCTGTCCATCCTTCCCTCCCACCACTTGCTCTGACCATCTAATATTGACGTGGATGGGTTCACATTGTACATCTTACTTGAATGCCCGGTGCGTCGGTATCAGATGCCGAGGGGCAGCATTTGACACCCTGGCTGGTAAATACTGTAGCCGAGCAGTGAGGATAAAATCCCGAACATGACAGTCATGCCCTCTGTGGAGGAGGCAGCACAGTGAGACGTGTTTTATGTGTCCTCTGTGAGAAGCGGCAGTGTCTGACATGCTGCAGGTAATTACTCATTAGTACTAGTTTCTTTATCTTCCTGCTGTGTGGCGAAAGAGCTCTCTCCTCAAAGTCGAACACCAGCAGAATGTTTCTCAGTTGGATGCAGCTGCAATCATTTATGTTCTGCCTTTCAAAAACCGTGACCGTATACCGCTGGAGATGGAGGATCTGTAGGATTTAGCCCTTTCGTATTTTCCCGGCTGAGGTCACCGAGGCTGTTAAAAAACTTCACAGCTTCAAGAAGCCAGGGGTGAATGAGATGGGATGTTGACGGGCTGTTGTGACTGACATGCATCTTTAATAATTCATGGCGATAAGGGACAAGGCCTACGGGAGACGGGGGTGCCAGTTCCCATTTAAATAAGGTGGGGGGGGGCCAGAGGGTATGTTTCAATGATTTGGATATGCCACTTTGTTGCTGGAAAGAGACAGTGGCTGTCAAAATTCACATTCAGGATGAGCGATTTTATGGATTTTTATTTGTTATCAAAACTTCCATCTAGCTTGGCAACAGTCTGCATTCTTGCTCAGCACTTATGTCACCCCCTCCCTTATAACCTTTCAAACTGTCATAGCCCGAATCCTTATTCTGTGCAGAACATTTGACGTGACAATTATCATGAAAGCATTTTCTTCAGTCCGTTTAGCAATTCAAATCAGTTGTTGATCATTTCGTTACTTTCACTCCTCACAGAAGGCAAGAGAACAACAAAACACAATTAGAAAAAATCATGGATGAAATTCTAATAAGCTTAAAGTTTCTCTTAAAGCTGCTTTAATTGAATTTTGGGGCACTCAGGGAGAACAGAACAAGCTGTGAACACATTATTGACTTGTCACCTTGTGAAGATGGTATGGAAAATTAATTAACCTTTTCACATGTATCCAGCAAACCTGCAAAAACATTCATTTGGCCTAGTGATTTGCCCTGCTTTTATCTCTATTGTGGTCTGCACCAATTAATGCCTGAGGAAAATGTCTGTCTCACAAGCTGCTTTATCAGGTTTCTTTTTCTGAAAATAGCTCTCTGAACCAAAACATCAAAGCGTAAGTAAACACTTAGATGACTCTAAGTCTCTGTGGGTGAGTGACCCCTTTCACATTACACTTAGTAGTGATCAATTGTTGATCGATTAGTGCAGCTTTAAGAGATCAATTATCCAATGCGAGTTTAACCAGAGTACCTGTCTTCACCAGAGACCACTTTACGGATCACATACCTGTCTGAAGCGCTTGAGATGGAGGATCAGTATGTCGGGGAGAGTCCACAGGCTCATCTTCACCATGCCCTGCTGGAGCTGCTTACAGTGGGGACACTTCCAGGCGTCGTCTGGGGCAAGCTGGAATCAGTCAATGAATCAATCAATTACAAATCAGATCACATTGCTAGTAGAAGTGTAACTTGTGTAACTTATGAAATTAATGTAGTTTACTTTAGATGATTTGTCCTTATATCGAAGCAGGTGTTATTAATCTGTTTCATTAACTTTGCCCTGATCAAAACTTGCATTATTTTAATTCTCCTTTTTTTCTATTTTTTCTTTCTTTTAAAGCTTCAGTCGGTCGAAAAAAGTTACCGACTGAAGCGGTAACTTTATAAAACGGTCACTATATCCTGACAGTAGTGCATGAGACAGGTAATCTGAAAAAAAAAAATCATGTGCCTCTGTGTCCTCCGGTGCTCCTAATGACATCAGCAAGGTTTCACAGACCGGAGGAAAACAACCAATTGGAGCCGAGCCGGAGCCTGCCGTCTCTGAGCAGCTGTCAATCACTCGCAAACTCCGATCAAACGGTCAAACTAGGCAGCGCCGATCAAATATAGATCAATTCTGTTACTGTAATGCCTATTTCTCACCTCAAATGTTTTCAGAAACATCTTGTAGTGTACTGTTTAGCTGTAAAATGAGAAAGTTTGTGACCCGGCAGCCATGTTGAGATCAGTTGAGGAAATAACAAGCACCGCCCACCAGCCAGCGCACAGCCAATAGGAATGCTCACTCTCTGAAATGACCTGTGATTGGCCCGTTACGGGCTAGATTTGTTAAAGCCTGAAAACAGAGCCATGAGGAGGTGCAGAAGTCTAGTTATCTCTCAGAACACTTGAATTACAATATGCTGAAAGGTTATTATGATAACTGATAATGATACTAATAATTTTAATAATAATATACTACTACTACTACTACTACTACTACTACTACTACTACTACTACTACTACTACTACTACTAGTGTAATACTGTGTATGGTGATACTGTGATATTTTTGGAGATGGTTATCATACCGTAAAAATCTCATACCGTTACAACCCTTCCTGGAACTCACTGTACGAGAAACTCAGTCAATAGTTGACCTTTTACATGTTTTTCAACAGTGAAGCAAGCAAGCAAAGCAACCTTTGAGATATGCATTACTGTAGGTGTTTGCTGCCTCCATTTCTGCTTGCTTTATGGTTTTACAGGCTCTATACTGCAGACTGAGGACTGTAGAAGATAAAGTGCAAGGTTCACCTGTATGTGACTGACCGCTCAAACATCTTCCCACCACCTGTCCGTGTTGTTGTTGTTGTTGTGAGATATGGACCTGACACAGGAGACAAGCTTCTAGCCCAGTATTTACCCTTCACACTGCTCAGAGGTTGACCTCACGAAAAACAATTCTATTAAAAGAATGATCTCAGTCACCACAACAGCCCTTTGTGATAGCAAAATGACTCCTATATCATTTGTTAGTTAACCCCAGTCTATACCTGTTGCTATAGTTACAGGCCTCCAGGGACTTATTGTCCCCCTTAGATACACTCCATGCCTGTCTCTTAAAGGTGCTGTATGAGATGTTTGGATTCTGCTTTATGACATCAGATCAGGAAATTAAATTTTTTAATTCAACAAAACATAATTAGTGCAGGAGAAGAACATGCTGAAGGCTTTATGATCCTGTCCTTCAGCACCAAAGTGCCGCTTTGGTGTGCCACGTGTTTCAGTGGGCAGCGGAATAGCTTCCTGCATCTCTACTACAGTAATCAGTGATATGAATACTTGCTCTGCCATGTTCCTGATGAGAGAAATGATACAGGTGTGATTGCTCAGCCACTACACGTGTGAGAAAGAAAAAGATAAAGATGGTTCCGTACATCCCAATTCCCCTTGATTGTCCCCTTGTTTCCTCTCACCTGCATTCTCTATATAATTTTTTTTTCCCACTTATAGAATAGAGGAAAGGGAAATCAGGGCTTTTATAAAAAATCAATTACAATCAAGTGTTATCTGAAGTGACACCAGTTACTGATGATGTCTGCACAGCTGGATCCCATGTTAACAGTCTTAAACAGTCCTGCGGCATCTTATAGAGTTGTATTCGTACATATGTGATGCACTGATCTGCTGTTAGTTTGTACCGATGTCTTGCGTCATTACAAAATAGAATATGAAATGTCGGCCTCTGCATGTTGCCTCTTTAAACGAACATGACAAGCATCCACACATGCACAACAGAATAAGTCAAGGGTAAGTCAAAATATAATCACATTTGTTTTTCACATGATAATTGATGTTTTTCACCAGCTGTCATAAACTTGAAGCTGTGTTATTGTAGTTCGAGCACAGTGCACAGTGAAGATGTCAATGGCCTTTGTTTGCAGAGCTCAATGCCACAATGCAACAGTAGTGGAGTTTGCATATAATGCCAATAAAAGAAATCTCAAATAAAAAACAGTATTTACGGTGATATACGGCAGACCTTAGGGTCAAAACGCAACAACACAACAGCAAAATAGAAAACACTTTTTTATCACATTAAGGTGAGATTCAAATTGGAAAAGGTTGGTACGTGTAGGACAATGAAAATCATGTTCCTCTGCCTCCTCCTGTGCTCCAGTTTTAACCTCACCCGAACTAAAACAACCGATCAGAGCTGAGCAGTCTCTACAGCAGCTGTAAATCACTGCTCACAAAACTTGCAAACTTCAATCAAACTATCAAACTAGGCAGCGCGGATCAAATATGAATCAGGATTTTATGACTGTAATGCCTATTTCTCGCCTCAAATGTTTTCAGAAACTGTAAAATGAGAACGTTTGTGATCCGGCCGCCATGTTGAAAACAGTGGAGACAAGATCAAGCACCGCCCACCAGCTGTAGCAAAAATTCTCATTTTACAGCTAAACTCTGCGACCGCCAGGCCCGCACATGCCTGTGTGATCAGCTTCGTTGCTCAGAGCGAATTAAAGAGCAGGCAAGAAAGCAGGCAAATAAAAACATTTCAATTCATAATTAATGTGTCATCTGATCAGCCTTTATAGAGACCACCAATCGAACTATTCTGAACGGATATCGTCCCATAACGATCTGTGGCTGATCGATCGGAGCACCCTTAGTTAGCACCTACAAATACCTGGGCACAGTCATCGACGACAAACTGCAATGGGACGACAACACAAACGCCATACGCTCCAGAGGACAACAACTACTGAGGAAGCTAAACTCCTTTAATGTGGACAAAACGGTTATGACTCTGTTTTACAGATCTTTCATTGAATCAATTTTCACTTTCATCCTAATTTACTGGTTTGGTAATCTTAAGGTGAGTAAGGCAAAGCCACAGAGAGTGGTGAACACCTGTTCTAAGATCACAGGCGTATGCCAGCTTGGTCTCTAACAAGCCCATTGAGCAGCACGTATACCGTGTTAACCAAGTGAAGCGGGCTGTAATGCAGAGGGAGGTTGATTATCCCCTTTGAAAATGGCTTTGCTGTGCCAAGCTCCAGCCAATGCAGCGTAACCTCCCTTCTGGTCCCAAAATCTCACCAAACTCCTTGTTTTTGTGATGATTACTGCAAAGAGAATGTCTACTAAAAGGATGCTGGCAGGTGCCGCTTTCACAGCGTGCATCTGAGGTTTTTGTCCTTCACTACACAGTCATGCCTTTTGAAATGCTCTTGCCACTTTCCAGAGGCTGATGAATATGGTTCTTTCTGCTGTCAAAAACTGTGAGGCGTACCTTGATGACATTGTTTGTTATTCTTCCACCTGATCTGAGCGTGTAGACACTTTAAGGGAAATATTCAGTTGTTTCGAGGGTGCTTCTTTAACTTCTTTGAATCTGACTAAATGTTGAGTTTGGTAAAGTTGGACATACACTGTACGGTTTTGGGATTGTTGTTATGTAACTCCTACTCCTACTGTACGAGTAGATCGTTTGCAATGTAAAGCCAAAGCTCACGACCTGAGTGCTCACACTATACGGTGCCGTCGGCCCCTGAGGACCACTCTGGCTGTCAATAAAGATTCGTTTGAAAGCTCCGAGGCAGGTAAAGTTTCTTTGCTAGAAGAGGTCTGTAAAAATCCAATCCAAAATTTCTGACATGTCAGACATTCATCCGACGGACGGTCAGGAGGAGTTAATCGGCTCTCGGTCCCCCTGTACACTGCACAGAAAACAATGCCTGACAAAGCTGAAATTTGGTCCGACTCCAAAATTAGTCATGCGGCTCAAAATTTGGGCCAGAAACGGGCCGACAGGGTGCGCCTCCTGTCGGCCAAAGCCCTGACCATTCTGGACTTCCTGGTGCCAGTAATGCAACGGCAACTCCGCCAGTTTCTGGAAATGTGTGGCTATTATCGTGGGTTCTGTAAGAATTAATGCTAGTGTAGTTGCGTCCCTCACTAGCTTGGTAAGCTCTTTCAGCCAATATCTGCCAAAGCTCTTCATTCCCGCGCCTGTACTGGCTGAACCCGATTTTGAGCGTCCCTTTAAAAAAGAGGTAGACGCCAGTGCTTATGGTGCAGGCGCTGTTATTATGCAGGAAATAGACAGACAGCTTTATTGATCCCCGTGGGGAAATACGAATGCAACCAAGTCAAACAACAACAAACAACAAAAACACAGGAGGATGATCATGGTAGATCCTGATGTGCTATTTCACAAAGAAATTCAATAAACATCAAGTGAATCATAGTACGATTGGGAAGGAAACTTTTGCATTGCTTCTGGCATTACAGCATTTTGCGGTTTATGTTGGGTCGAGCTTGTGTATTCAGACCACAATCATCTTCTGTTCCTGTTCCCTCAGGATTTCAACATTGAGATTCACCACATAAAATGAATAATATTGTGGCTGATGCATTGTTTGACAGGGTTTTTAGCATCCAACATTTCTTTAGGGATAGAAATGTTTCATCTTAGATAGGGGGTGTTATGACCCTGAGTCATAATGTGTATTTGTATTTCAGTGTGTGACTTTTGTGCTGTTTTTCTTCACTGCCTGAGGGTGGTGCTGTTCACCCTCGAATTGTGCCGTATTTTAGGAGAGGAAAATCATACTGTGATGAGCAGCTGCTCGTCAGATCTCCTTTGGCTCTCCCTGCTGTGCAGCAGTTACTTATTGCACTTCACTCAGTAATTGGTGAGGTTTTTACAGTCCTGTGAGCAGGGTTGTACTCGTTGCACTCATTTAGGATCTGAGTTGTCATTGCATTTATTATGAGCAGATTAATCATCTTATCCCACAGGGTAACTTGAATAGAATCCAAGCATGACTGACTAGGTGATACTTAAAGCGACTATTTGTAACTTTCAGAAATGCTTGTTAACAGCGACACTTGTGGCCGTTGAGTCAACGAAAGTCAGCGTCGGGCTCAAGCTTGCTCGCTCTAAATAGACATGAACGAGCATCACTCAAAACAGTGAGGCGACACACGTCAGCTAAAACCACAATATCACTCTATATTTCAGCTGCTTGTCAGTAATGTTAGCTGACCAGACGAAGGTCTCTCCATGAATCAATGCTGATCCTAGTGGTGGCTTTTCCTGCTTCAGCGCAGGCTGAGACAGCGGGGCGCCGCAGCGAGTAACGTTGTCGTCTCCGCCCGCAGCCGGAGAGAACAGGGAAGACACCGGCACCCGGTTGGTAGCGAGACAACAACGTTTCTCTCTGCAGAGCTCCGTCACTTCACAAAACACGGAAAACCTCTGTTGGTCTGGAGGAGCTGCAGCAGTTATTTCTGCACAAACGTCCACTGTACATTCACTAGATATTCTCAGAGCTACTAACTCTTCTGCAGTGTGGAGTGAGCGCGTGTTCACGTCTAGAGGTGGAGCGAGTACGCGAGAACGCGCACAGTGCGTCTGAGTGAAGGCGAGCAGGTAGAGGAGGAGAGGCTCCAGCCACACGCGAGCACGCATATGCGAGAGCGCATATGTCCCCTACGCTTAAAAAGTTACAAATAGTCCCTTTAAGAAGAAAGTTAATTTTAGTTTTGTTCTCGCAATTTAGAATTTCATCAGATTTTTCATCTGATGAGGGAAGATAGTGAGAATAACAACTTATGTCATTTACAGTACTTAATAGTTGTCTTGTCCTCACCTGTTCTTCTTTGGTATACAGCTGGAAGCACTCGTCCAAGGTACAGCTGTGCTGCTGCAGGTGCTGCTGCTGCTGGTTCCTCACACTCTCCGCATCCTTGACCACCTCCTCTTGGATGCTGCCAAAGAGACTGGAGCACACACACACACGCACAAGCACACACACACAGGGTTTATTTTTCTCATTCAGCTGCAGAATTTAGTTTGGATCAGTGTGTCAGGAAGACATCCACAACAGTTGATATACTCCACTAGAGGTTAAAATGTTTGTGCACAATGCTTACCATTCTTTAGTCTTGGTCTCCCACTCAATGACAATCTTTACGTGAGGAGGTCCCCCGGGGCCGCAGAACTTCAGAGCTCTACAATACAGCAAGAGACAAACTTGAAATACATATCTTATGATCATTTGCTGCGTTCCAGACAACTCGGAAATAAAAAAATGTCCGACCTCCTAATAGAAAAAGTAGAATGGAGCGACACCTCAAAGTCGGAGTTCCTACTTGTAAACTCAGGACGGATCCATCTACCCCAACCTCACGAAGAAACAGTTGTATGACACCACACAACAATGGAAGTACACCATCAACTCAAAGGCAAAGTAGAGTCTATTTGCCAGTGTTTAATTAAATAATACTAGGGCTGACCCCTCTTAGTGGAATAGTTGACTAATCAGTCAATTTGGTCTCAGTCGACTGAGATCTCTTCAGTCAGTTAGTCATTTTTTATGCTTTTTCATGTTGAATTACTTATTTCTGAGAAACTTATGAGCACATATCTGGTAAACACAAGATTTAAAGTGGTGCTTTTGTGTGATTCTTTGTGGAGAAACTAAGTTTTACAGATCTGTCGATTAAATCAAATAATCGATTAGTCGACAAAATCGTGTTAGTCGACTGAGAACTTCTTTGGTCGTGGACAGCCCTCAATAATACATACTATCATATAGTAAAACCTGTTCTGAATGTACATTGATGTCAAATATGTCGCCAAGTTATTAGGCAGCTGGTAACGGTAAACAAAGTTATCTTCTCTGCTCAAAAGTAAACATTAAAAATGCCAAGAAAAAGACATTAAAATATAAGAAAGTATTGCCTCATCTCCAAAAGCCTGAAACCACAAAACCGTGGGAGGCTGAAACCTGTGTATCCTGCAGTGAATAATGGATCTGCTCTGACAATGACCTTGAGAATTTCTTTGAATGTTTGTTTGTGCTTTTCATTTAATTTCACCTTGACACACACACACACACACACACACACACACACACACACACACACACACACACACACACACACACACACACACACACACACACACACACACACACACACACATGCTCACACAATGGCACAGGTGAGACCTGGCTTCACATAATGTATTAATATGCAAATTTTTATGTTGTTGAGCCATTGTCGTGGAACAATTGTATAAGACATGAAGTACGATTTGTTCCTTGTCGAGGCCTCGGAGTCTTTCACACTCGGCATGCCTTATATGAGGAGGCTCTGGGGGTTAAGATTAGATGAGAGACTTGTAGATGTTTTCGGTTACCGTGGTAGAGACAACACATTGTTTTGATATCAGACTTAATAAACTAATAATAAACATATATATTCAGGCAACTGTGACTCACCATGTTATTCATCTAAGTGAAGACTGACCTGAGGTACAGGTTTTCCACATCAGCCATCATGTAGTGAAATGTGTTTTGTTTGTACTGCAGAGTTTTCCTTCATTGCATTGATCTCAGGAGGAAAGATAAAACAGCCTCGTATTTAGCAGCCAAAACAGAGCTGACAGAGGGCCAAAATAGATTTAACAGACGCTGAATGCTCAGGGTTATTTTTTTGTTCCGGGAACACGACGGATCGCTGATGGCAAATGTCTCGGCATCGTGTCAAAATTTGAGTCCTTTTGATTTTTGCAAATCATCTGTATCCTGGATGGAGACAGTCTGGAGATTTCCAGCGTGACCGAATATTGAATAATTCTCACTGAGAGTAGTGTCACTCCATCTTCAAAGTAAAACCCATGTTGCTAGGTTAGGTTAGGTTAGGTTAGGTTAGGTTAGGTTAGGTTAGGTCAGGTCAGGTAATCTTTAATGTCCCACAAGGGGAAATTTGTTTTGCTGCCAAGGTTCACAAAGAACCAGAATACAAAAGACAACATCAATGACACATCAATACAATAAAACACAGAGCTAGAGCAAGGAAATGGAAATATGTGCAAGTGTGCAATAGTGCAACGGAAGAGCAAAAAGTGCAGCCAGAGTGCTATATGCTATTGAGCATATTAATATCATTTGGGATGAAGGAGACGTGGCACCCTGAAACAACGTCCAGAGGGCCAAAGCTTGAACTCCTTCAGGAGTGGATGGTCCTGGCAGTCCAATGTAGCATTAGTCGCTCTAAGGACCTTACCTGTTATAAATGTCTAAGAGCATCGGTTCACGCCTCCATGAAATCTTACAGGCCATTTTAACTTAATACTGTTTAATGCAGAAACGTGTATGTTCTGAGCGTTACAGAACTACATATCATCTCAACACAATTACAGAGAGGTCAATTTTCCCTTATTTTTGAAAAATGTCAAAGATACCCTTTGAAGAACTCAATAATGCGACACTGAATTACCACCTACTGTATCTACAAATGTCACGAGATCCCGCGAGGATCACATATCACGGGAAAATCCATCTTGTCAGGCTTCGAGTAATGCGTTCGTGACCTACTGGCAGCTACGAGCGTGGCTTAGGTGTGTGTAAGGACACGGAGAGGCAGCTGTTCATTCGAAACAAAAATGACGGCTCTTGAAGAGGTTAGCGTAGATGCTGCAATATCATCGGTTATATCAGAACCAGAGAGTATTTTTTTCATTGAAAGAAGAGCAAAGAATGGCACTGAAGGCTTTTCTTCAGGGACGACTTCTCAGATGATTCTGTGTAACAAACCAGGTTATCTACAAATGCTCCTCTCTCTTTGCTTGTGAATGTACTTGAACTTGGCCTGAGCGACACAATAACAATGGCCTCTGGATGAATGAGAAACCTTATACAGTATGTGTCACACTGACTACAAAAAGCAGGAAACACCTTTCCTTTCACACATGATCTTTCCCACAAAATAAATGTACCCATTTTAGAAACTCTATTTTCCTTACTCAAGGATTCATGGAGTTGTCATCGGGCTACTTGGCTTTGTGATATGATGTCTAAGGCTGTGATGTGTGTGACTGTGAATATGCATTCACACGCACGCACGCACGCACGCACGCACGCACGCACGCACGCACGCACGCACGCACGCACGCACGCACGCACGTTTGTGTGTGTATTGTTCTTTTACAGATAAGTCCTGCATAACAATAAATAATAATGTGACAGAGACACAGTACGGAGGCTGGAGTGTGCTACTGGAATAACTATAGACTTTTACATTGTTTATTCATAACCAGTAACAAATCATTCAATTGCCAATTAATCCTATTACTTTCTACTGTCTTTAAATTATAAATGATTTATTGAACTTCAAAACTGAATTGCAAAATTCCTACTCTTTGTTATTCCAGTCACTAATGTTGTGTCTGTCTATCACGCTCCATCTCACAATTCATTTATCAGATTTCATTATCCAGACTGACTGGAGCTGCTAACAGCTGGTCAATTAACCACTGTAAAATTATTTAAATACTCTAGTGGCACACTCCAGACTCCGCAACAACATGCAGACAAACAACAATCATTTAGTAATAAGGTGATTACACAGTAAGCGGGCCAGGGCAATACATTAAAAAATTAAATCAAATTCTATATCATTAAAGCAGCAGTGGGTAGAAATGGAGCAAATATGATCAAAAAAAGTATCTTTATAAAACGGTCACCATATCCTGACATGGTGACGAGCGGCGGCCGTGAGTTAGCCAGCGGGGCACGCTCACATGCATGAACATGCACTAAAAGGTACGCAAAAACACACACATAGGGAGAACGACTTCATTCTCTGCTCAGGTAGACATTAATCCTCTATATCTTTACATGAACAATAGTTGTTTGATGCTATATTAATGCTCTGGATATCGTATAGAGAGCCTTTAAGCTTTGAGAGCCACAAACCAAATAACAATCATCACCACTGGAATTAGGGCTGAACGATTTTGAAAAAAATTGCAATTATTTTGACTGATATTACAATATGATTTGCGATGTGAAAGAAAGATCAATTTTACATAATTATTCTCATTTTCATTGGAGAACAAAATCATTTTGGTTTGAGTTCTGTGGAGATCTGTACTAAACAGATGTTTTGTTAAGTCTGTAGAATATGGTGTGTGGACCTGGACGTCTCTGCAGCACCACAATGTTTAATCTAAAATGGTATTTTGCACACATTTCACATTTAACAAATATTGTGCCTCCTGTGATTTGAAAATTGCAGTAGACCATATTGCGATTTCAATAACATTTCCTTTTATTGTGCAGCCCTAACTGGGATGCTGACTGAAGCGGTGATGGAGATCTGAAAACCATGGCACATAAAGTCCAAACCACCAGCATGGCTATTGAACACTGCAGAAACATGGGACAAAATGTCTTTTTGTGATTTTGGAAGAACGGACCCCTAAACATGCTGGGTACACGCACACGCATGCATGCACGCACACACGCACGCACGCACGCACGCACGCACGCACGCACGCACGCACGCACGCACGCACGCAGGCAGACACACACAAGCACACACTTATTGAAAGACTCGTCTAATCTTGACGATCTCATTCCGTAGCTCTTTTGTGGAAGGCCTGACCTTCACTGCAGCTCAGTAGAACAACAGCAGAGATTTATACTAAACACTTCAGCTGCATGATCTTCAGGAAATAAAGACACACCGTCAAACTGAAAGCTTTATACTCAGTTCCGTGTAATCCTCTTAAGCTCCATTCCCTACTGAAAGGAATTGTAGCTTTTTGTCTGATGCTTTTGTAGGTTATTAGTGCCTTTTTTCACGTTTTTATCGTTCAAGGCCACATGGAACATATCAGTGTTTCAGCGTGTACTGTATGTGTGTACTGTATTACAGGATGGGCATGCTATTACGCATGTAGTTGTAGACTAACTGTAGATATGCTGTCATAAATGAGTTATCGACCACACAAAGAAAGAGTGTACAATATTTACATTTTGGTTAGATATGAGTCTATGTAGGTGTACAGTATGTTGTTTTTCTCGGTGTGTGTCTGTGTGTGTGTCCTACCTGTCAACCGCAGGGTGGTAGAGTGGCCTGCTGTCCTGTGGGGACAGGTAGCTGTAGGATGCCGATCCTCCCACTACTCTGATCTTAAACAGCCCTCCGGCATTCTGCAGGGAGAGAAATACACATTAGTACAACTATGTCCTTAAAAAGCTCCTTCTGACAGTCAAAAACTCAGTGCTGAGTTTAAAATTCAGTGGTGATATTATGCTTTTAAGGATGCTCAAGCAGCAAGTTGATGTGTGCAGTCAGGTATGACTCAATAATTATATTCCAATGAAGAAATATTGTTTATTGTAGTATGTTTAAAACAATCAAAACAAAATAGACTACAATAAATACTCCCTTATCATTTGCCCCTATAGTTAATATATTTTTCTCCTGTGTGTGTGTGAAACTTGTCATAATTACTGCTGTAACTGTCCTCTAAGACACAGGCAAATAACAAACTGTAAAGAGCACTTGTTAAAAGACAGCTACCATTACTGTAATTATAACTGTGGTTTCTCTGAGGACACCTAAAGGTGAAGAGTACTTGTATAAATAACACCCCCGTGATTTGTAAAACAGTCTCACTCTGAAGTGCAACACCTCATGTTTAAGAGAGATAATGAGGCGGCGATGTAAGAAATGTCACTGCAATTTTCTGATGGGAGATGGATAACACAGCTGCTATCTTAATATAACAAGCATGGGCTTTAACTAATTAACAAAATTATTATACTGGCAGAAAGAGTAACCAAGCATTAGTACACAGGGTATGTGGATATTAAAATTAATGCAAGATAATATCAAAGGTTTAAGCCTAATATGTTGTTTGGAAAGATTCAAACTTAAAGTCCCTGAAAACGTGTGTTTTTTTTTTTCTCAATTACACTAGATATTCATTATTAAACGTGCAACAAAAACATGTTAGTCTTTATTTATTGAGAGTGTAACACTAGAGTGCCTTTGTAGCCCAGTAGTTGCAGCGCATGCCATATACTGTAACTGCAACGCTCCGGGTTTGATTCCGGCTTTGGGACCTTTGATGCATGTCATATCCTTCTTTTTCTCCACCATTTCTCCACTGTCCTCTTTCAAATAAGAGCTAAAAGCTCAGTTAAGGCCTTTGCACACCAAGTCCATATTTTCCGTTTCGTAAATAAGACCTCACGTTGTGTCAATCAAGTTTACACACACCGACTCTGAAGCTTTCGTCTGTCATTTAAGTTTTCCGAACAGGTTTTTTCGCATCCGTCAAAAGCCACAAGAGGGTTGTTTGGCCACTCTGGCTGTCACAGTTTTATTTTATGCATGTAAACTATAAAGCATGAAGAGGAGTCTCTACACAGGAAAATATAACAGTGGTAAAGCAAAAAAAAGTGTGAGATGTCCACATGTGTCATTTGAACAGAGAGAAACAAGAAACAAGCATTGCCCTTTGGGTATTATAAAGGATGTGAATAAGTAATTTAGAGTTACAGAACACCTGTAAGAAACTTTCAACATGTGGCCACAAATTAAGTGCTGCGAAAACCAAACAATTGTCTAATTTGGGGCTGAATCCTGCAGGATCTTTACATAACACCACAGTTAAAAGCACACAATCTCCCTCATTTACATCTATATCTTACGCAACTAGTCCTGCTGCCTCCTCGCTGGAATAGAGAAAATGCATTTAGTGCAAGAGGGTTGATTATGGAGCAGGATCAGGTTGCTAATGCGTTCATTCTGAGCGGGGCCAACGTTGGAGAGTAGGAACTGCAACCATGCATAAAAAGAAATACATTAGTTCTATCTATTGGACTATAATGCTGTAGGGAGTTCGGTACATTTTTCAGTAAACTTTGGAGAGTTAAGGATTCACGAGCTTCTACAGGATGATCTGTGATCTGCCTTAATGGAGAGCTGTCAACACCAGTGAGGAATTTGAGTGATTTGGGGACCAAAAACTAAACCTAGGGGTCTTTCATCATCTTTATTATCTCATTTGACTGTAATTCTGATTTACTCTGTTTATCTTCAGCTGCCCTACACATGCCTATTTGAATTGAAAGGGAAGCAGAGGTCATGACTTCAGCAAAAGTTAGTATCCCATGTAAAAAAAAAGTGACCATGAGAAGTTTGAGTGTTTAAAAATCCATGCATTTTAATAAAATATTATGGGATATTTTAAAATTAACTCAGAAGACAAATTATTTTGAAAGAACTGCAAGCTAATAACAAATGTTGACCTCTCACGGTTGATCAATAACTCATAAATAAATCCTAACTCCTCATAAATAACAAAATCCTCCAGATTAGTTTAGTATTCAGTAAAAGACCTGAGAGGCTTTTTTAAACCCTTTAAAAATGTAACTGGTCTGTCTGGGCACAGTCTGGCTCTTGTAGAAAAAAAAAAACAAGACGATTAACAAGTTAATCTCTCATTCATCAGAGAGTTTGACTCCTTTAGAATCTCTAAGTTATAAAACTCAAAGATGTACAGATTGCTATGAGAGAACGGATGTTTTGTAGGAGTAAAAAAAACACACCCTGTCTTGAAGAAATATACTAAACCTGAAGTATTGAATGGCCTTTAAGGCAAGGTTTCACTGTGATAAGGATTAAGGTAGAAGGCTGAATTAAGAAAAGCTTAAAGGCATTTTGTTTTCATTCATTCGGTGTATTGTAAAGGCAGGAAGTGATAATTCTGAGAGGACTTGTAACCAGCTGAAAAACAGATAACAATAAGAGAAGAAGCCACTCTAACTTAAATGTTTAATACAATTTACCTTCTATTTTGAAAAATCTAAAATATTTTAATTAATATTATTATTTATTTATTTATTATTTATCATTTATTATTTATTATTTAATTTATATTATTTAATTATTTAATAACTTAAATTTTACAAAAGCAGCCTCTGAAATGTAACGGGGGGAACATTCTGGTGACGATAAAATATTTCACCTCTTTAACTCATTACAGCAAATAAGCGCCCATGGTGTGGTGACAAAAAGCATTTATGGGAGTTTTTCCAACACATTAACAACAAACTCTACCTTTCATCCAACTTTTAAACCTTTCCACCGGCTCTAAAATCACCATTTCCAATCCATTGCATTAGCACTCACAGTCAATGTGGATATTCTCCATTCTTACAGAGCATCAGGGCTGGGAGAGAGGAGCTGGATGTTGACATGTACTGTAAGTCAGTAACAACTCAAGTTATGTTTTCCTTTTTTCATTCCCTGAAATAAAAGTTGTATTTCGCTGAGTAAGCCTCTGGGTGGCGCCAAAACATTTCATAAAAAAGAAGCAGGGACAGCAAAGTACTTGCTGCCCGTCAAGGGAACAGAGAATAAAAACAGCATTGTTGTGTTTATTGTAGGTGTCTATATTTCAGTGGTAACAGCTCGTATAGTGTTCTCAATTTTTCCTTTTAACCCCCTGAGACCAGCCCAACTGACTTTACTGTCTTTCAGAGGCTCTAGCAGGTTTAGTTTCAGGGTAAGAGTGAAGACAGAGATATCAGATGAAACTAAAACCTACGGAATCCACTGATACCAACCATATCAGGAAGGAAGCTAAATAACGCTTCAAAGTTGGGCTAAATTTTAGCGAGGAAAAACTGTCATGGCCATTTTCAGAGGGGTTCCTTGACCTCTGACCTCAAGATATGTGAATGAAAATGTGTTCTATGGGTACCCACGAGTCTCCCCTTTACAGACATGCCCACTTTATGATAATCACATGCAGTTTGGGCAAAAATCATGCAGGTTTTTTCATGTAGTATAAATGTGTTATTTTTGCCTATACTAAAATGGTATGTTTGACTATTTCTACATACTGGAGTCCCTAAACAGTCTTGGAATTACATAAATTGAGTATCACTGTAACGCTGAAACTCTTGTGGATCCAATGAACCCAATTGTATTCATGTGTGATGATGTTAGTCCCCATAGTAGCCATTTCATAGAGTGAGACCATTTTTTTTTTTTTTGACCTCACTGTTTAAAATGACCTGTGGTGACCTCTAGGATAATCACAGCCTCATGAAACTTTACAACTACAAACTAGAGACCTAGAGCATTCAGAGGATGGATGGCCTTTCTAGGTAGATTGAAAATAAGGGGATGTATGAGCAGTTTCCAGAACAGAAGTGCTCGCTATCCAATCGCCAAAAAATGCAATTCTTGCAGAAATTTCAAAATGTCAAAAGTTTTTGATACCAAATCACAGCATGGCTTTTTCCTATGGTGTTCCTCAAGGTCTTGGTGTCTTAACGTGGTATTTTGGAGGGATTAATGATAATTTTGATCAATTCTCGAGTGGTAAAAAATGGTTAAATTTAGCACCAAATCTGTGTAACAAATGATATCAACTCAAAAATTTCTACAACTTATGAGACATAATAGAGCATGGGAATGACCATCATATACTTCTATCATAATGTTCTAAACCCTTATACACTTTTACAATTCATTTTAATTAATTAATTAATTCATGTTTATTTCTGATTTATGACTAGAACAACTTGACGCATAGTGCTGAACTGCATCTCAAATTAATCTTCAGGTTCCCAGCTTTCAGATGATGTTACCACTTATATGTGACATCTACTGCTGACCTGGTATCTCCCCCTAAACACCCCCTGTACCCCCGTAAAAAGGACAAAAACGTGTCTATTATGGGTCTCAGAGGGTTAAAATGAGAACAACAGAGCACCAGCAAAAACTGAAGCCCTGCACCCGTGGGATATTGATGACCTTTTCAGCTAAAAATATCTGTTCAATCTACATCTAAAGACCCTGGTGATTGTGTTAATTAAGAGAAAGTGGGTGACGAGGGCAAGGGAAGGTTCAACGAGTTTGTATCTTTCCAGACAGGCTTTGAGGAGGTAACTAAGAAACAGAGATAATGATCAGTAAATAATATTTCTCTTTCTCCTCCGCCTTAGTTCTCTTCTTATAAAGCTGAAAGCTGCTCGCTCTGGATAAGGCCACCTCAAATATTGCCTGTCACCATGGCGTTGCCCATGGCAACTTGAGGGCCAGCAGTGGGGACGTGAGTGTCTGTGTGTTTGAGAGTGGAGCGGTGGTTTAGGGCTCATGGTGTGCAGATCACTTGAACCGTCTATGGAGAAACAGATGAAGTGGAGATGTGCTTGTCGGTGATCACGAGTAGGTACAAAGTGGAGGAGAAAGTAGAGGTGGATTTTAACATGCAAGACTGTCTGTCTAAAAAACAAACACCTCACAGGATGGATTGTGTAAATCTTAATTCAGGAATGTAGCAGTAATAGTCTGTAATCTTCACTCATTATTCTGAAATATAGAACTTCTTACATAGTGATATAAGACGAGGATTTGTGTTATTGGGCTTTGAGTGGGCGGTGACATAATTAAATGTATGCTCAGCACATAAAACCATTATCACGCTCCCATAAAAGGCTTGGACTGTGTGTGAGTATAAGATCCTGAGGTGCTCTCTTTGCTTTTAATCAAAGAATTCATTCAATATTGGCAGTGGCGGTGAAATTGCATTTTTTTTTACAAGTGTTTCGGCATAACAGAGCAAGAGATTGATGCACTCAAACATCACAGAATGAACTAAAGGACACTCAGTTTTAATTGCATTAATCAGGTGCGACGACTAAGTTTAAATAAAAAAGAGAACTACAATAGGTAATTAATAATAAGGAGCCAACACAGTACTGTAGTCACCATGGCCCAACATACTAGGGTTGGGCGATTGGATGAATATATTGGCGATTGGCTGAGTACATCGTTGGTTGTTTTTTTGGCTGATGTTTGTCATTTTATTTTGCTAATTTAATGAGCTGCTCAGTCGCTGCTCAGTCGCTGCTCAGCCGCTGCTCAGCCGCTGCTCAGCCGCTGCTCAGCCGCTGCTCAGCCGCTGCTCAGCCGCTGCTCAGCCGCTGCTCAGCCGCTGCTCAGCCGCTGCTCAGCCGCTGCTCAGCCGCTGCTCAGCCGCTGCTCAGCAGGCAGAGAGAGATACCGTGGGAGAAAACAACGTGCAGAGCCGGCATATTTTCACATCTAACTCAGTGAAGTAAAGGTTTATTTCGACCAAAGCAGAGTTGGTGATTGTTGGAAAGACTAACCAAAATGGTTTGGGTGAGTTTTATTTTGTTTCTGTCAAGTTTGAATGAAGTGTTTTAACAATTATTAACGCAGCATATTAAGCAGGACATTTATTTTGTAGTCTCAGCAGAGCTCTTATTAAAAAAATCATAATCAAAATCATGAAAAAGAAGCATCCGATGAACTATTTTTTAAACTTTGTTGTTATTTTTAGCCTTCAATGTGACTCAGACGATTGTAAACAGACAATGGGAGCTATTTCATCTAAACACAGAACACAACCTTAATGAAAATTGATTAACCTTCCAAGTAATCTCGTCTCCGCGCTGCTATTTTAATCTGGTCCACTGGAGTCGAGAAGGCCCGGGAACCCCTGAGCTGATGGGTCCAGGGCACAGGAATAGAGTGGATGACATGTTATTGGTTATTGCGGGTTATTACCTGAGCCTGAGATCCATTCAGCATCAGGTAATAGAGCTTGCTGAGGATGCTCTGCTGCAGCTGGTCCCAGGAGATGCTCCTGTCCTCACGCATGTGAAATGGAGGTCCAAACCTGAGAGAGGAGAGGAGAGGAGAGGAGAGGAGAAGAGAAGAGAGGAAGGAGAGGAGAGAAGAGGAGAGGAGAGGAGAGGAGAGGGGACGGCAGGAGAGGAGAGGAGAGGTGAAGCAAGGAAGGAGAGGAAGGAGAAGAGAGGAAGGAGAGGAAAAAAGGAGAGGAGAGGAGAGGGCATGGCAGGAGGAGAGGTGAAGCAAGGAAGGAGAAGAGAGGAAAGTGAAAAGAGGAGAGGAGAGGAAGGAGAAGAGAGGAAGATGAGGAGAGGAGAGGAGAGGGGACGGAAGGAGAGGAGAGGAGAGGAGAGGGGAGAGGAGAGGAGAGGAGAGGAGAGGAGAGGAGAGGAGAGGAGAGGTGAAGCAAGGAAGGAGAGGAAGGAGAAGAGAGGAAGGAGAGGAAAAAAGGAGAGGAGAGGAGACGTGACGGCAGGAGAGGAGAGGATAGGTGAAGCAAGGAAGGAGAGGAAGGAGAAGAGAGGAAGGTGAGGAGAGGAGAGGAAAGGAGAGGAGAGGAGAGGAGAAAAAAGACAAAGATAGTTTCACTTATAAAGTCATCCAGACTAAAAAAAACATCATAAATTAATTTCCAAGCAGGTTGAGAAAGTGCCGGTTATAAAAAAGGTCATCGCAACTTATTGTGTCATCACCACATCTGTCAAACTGTCAGGTGTCAAGTGCATCAAGGCTTTACTGTTAGTGCCTCGCGTCCTGCACTGACAGCTTGAAGAGACATTATGAGAGGTCAGGGGCCAACTAAAGCAGAGAGAACTCGTCTGTATATCATCAATGCATCAATGCCTCGTAATGGGTTCTCTGTCTCTAGGTTAACTCAAGGCTGGAGCTCCTCCTGAATGCACAGCAGCGGCTATATAAAGAGGCTTTTATATGTGAGGTTAATGGGAGACATACTTGTGTTTGTCTAGTATATCACAATCTCTTCACAGTTTATTTAAACACACATAGCTGAAGGTGAAGGTTCCAAGGTCTGCATACTTACACATTACAATACACTTAGCTCAAACTAATGAAGTTTAAAACAACATCCCTGCAATAAATCCTACCTAAATGAAGGTTAGAGTGTTTTAGGGAGGTGTTGATTCAATGTTATGGTCATTACGGAGGCTGTAGTTTGTTGTCTCTGCTAGACCCATTAATTTCAGTTAAGGGGAAATCGTATTGCTACAGCATTTAGTCGATTGATATGTCAAACAATAGTGTGCTTCCAACTTTCTGGCAACAGCTGGGAGAAGGCCCTTTCCTGTTTCAATCATAAACTGTATATAAGAAGTGAACGTAGTCACGGTGACGTCACCCATTGGTTTGTAGACTACGGTTTTGAAGCCTTGAGTTCAGCATTTTGGCCGTCACCATCAGAAGAGGGTGGAGCTAAGAGACGTTTTCAGGCAACCAAAATGTTACAATTAACTTTTATGAAAACGCATTGTGAAAGGGTTAAAGTTGTAAGACGAAACCACGGACAACTCCCAGATTGGACAACGTCATGGCAGTGACATGTCAATCACAAGCCGCCCTAGAGCATCCCCTGCTTTATGGTCTATTTGACTCTAAATGGGACCATAATTTACTAACTGAGCATCATGCTGTATTGAAGAAGACTTGAAACTAGCGATTGAGACCATGAAACCAGAAAACCCCCTGCTGGCTATTAGAAAGAATACAAGTTTAAGGCACTTAGGCATTGACTTCACTTCTCAGAACCAGAGGTTGCACACTCATTTCAACATGACCATGGCCTCATGCACTATGCAAGGTTCATAAATAAATTGTTTTCCAAGTTTGGGAGTCAAAGAACTTAATTTGCCTGACCTCAATCCCCGTCAAACATCTCTGCAATCAGTCGGAGCGCTGGCTGTGAGCCGTGCTCTTGTGGCTGAATGGGAACAAATCCCTGCAGCCAGGTTACCAAAATCTTGTGAAAAGCCTTCCCAGAAGAGTGAACTACTCAGGTGTCCAAAATACTTTTTGTTTAGTGCCATTTGTTTCAGTTTCTTTATTATGCAAAGTCATTCTGATATTATCATGCCAAAAATAATTGGTTGTTGCAAACATAGTGCAACAGACGAAGAACTGACCTTTAATTTTGGTGATAGATGGATACAATACAAAGAGAGACAGTTGTTTACAACCATACACATGAGGCATGTGGACAAATGAGTCCTCAAATGTCACATTCTGACATTATTAGGCCTTTCATAGGAACGCCTGTTATCAGACATGATGACTGAAACTGGATGACTGAAGAGAAATATGAATCCATCCTTCCCTGACTCAATAATAGGTTGGACTTTATTGATTCCTGTACTTTCTTTGCACACAATACTGTCTGAATGCTACTACAATCCTAACCAGGCACTCTCATGGACACAGTCTACCCGGGGTCAAACGGAGGCTTCCATTAGAACGATGCTCAGTGTTACAAAGAACACAGTGTCTCATAATGGGAACGTTACAGTGAATTACATTTACTGCAATTAATTGCAGTCCTTGGAGTACTTGCAGAGTACTGCTAGGATGAGGTATATTATATTTGCATCATGAATGTGCCCGTACAAACACAGCAGGAACTGACTGACCCAGTCAGAGTGCACCAAAGTGAACATGCCTGACAAAATTCACTCTTAATGCAAAATGAATTGTTGTCTGGTGTTTGTATAATGCATCATCTGACATGAATTTATCAGCTGTCGTTCGACTATATATATGCATTGGTATTAATGCAATCAGTTATTCTATTCTATTTATTTTTTTTTTCTTTGTATTTCAAATTATTTGTTCTCCTCCGTTTCGTTGATTATTTGATATTATCTAATTTTTATTTTATTCTAGTTTGTTGCAACTCTATAATTTCATAAAATGAAAACAAAAAAAATTTTGCAAAATGAATTTCTCACAAGGAATAATCAAAGATGGTCAAAGATGTGCATAAAGATGTTTACCGCTGTGATTTTAAATGTTTTTACTTCTCTTTTATGAATCACTAGAAGCTCAACTGGACTATCACACATTCATCATTAGCCATGATCCCTTGTAGTGTAGTGAATTCATCTTTAAAGTAGCTGCACAATAATCACGTATTAACTTAGATTGGCTGCATAAATCACGCACTTACTAACCAGACGGTATTATCTTGTAAGAGTCTGGTTAATTTTTAATATTTGTGATGTTGCCTACAGTGACAGTGTCATTACTGAGGAGGTAGACGTGATCGGAGCATTTCTTCTCTGATTTGCCATTCAGCCCCTGTGGGACATTCATCCCTAAACAGTTCGACACAACTCACCTGTGGGCAGCAAACAAAAACCAGCCATCCAGTTGCTTCCACCGTTTGTTTGGTCTAACTGTGTTGCTGTTGTACCTCAGCTGCATTCTAGGCGCTAAGTAACTTAATAATGCTTCCTACCTTAGTTAGAGTAACACATGGCAACCGATAAAACCAAACTTTCACAGGTTAAGTGCTTCAATTTGCGCTGCATTGTTCAAATGCGTCTCAGCTTTCAGCTACGGCTGAATGGGAGCTCAAGCTGCACAAATTAAATAAAACCAGCCCCGTCTGTGGCGTTCATGCAACACTGTATATATGCAGGTCGAACAGAAGTTGGATGTTGTCATTGAGACAGCATTGGATGATGAAAGTGGGAAAGAATAAATGAGGTATTCTATTTAAGGCTGTAGACACAGTGGAGCAGGAGAAAAGATGTCTCTACAGCTGTACTTGAACAAGCTCTAAGAAACTGTCTCCCATATGTAAGATGACACATCCTCAAACACAATCTCATAAAAGAAATTCAAGTTAACTGACTCTGCTACCGTTTGCTTAACAGAACCGACAGTATGAAGCCCTAACTCTACAGCTGATCAGTAAAAAACTAAACTAGTTTCTAAAATCAATCAGCCTGCAGCTCACCTGACAGCTTGCTGACCAGATCCTGATGTGTTGCAGATGAGGAGGAGGATCTTCGTGGAGCCGCCCTGGTTCAGGTATTCAGAGGAGTGGGTGCCAGACGGAGGCAACCTCTGACCGTCGGGTCCAGACGTAGAGGTGTAGGGGGAGGAGGGGAGGCTGTGGTGATACCCTGAGCAGAGCAGAGCAGAGGAGTGCACAGCTGTTTAATAAAGGCTGAGGTCACAACTGTTGGTTATGCAATCACACACACACACACACACACACACACACACAGTTGCTGGCAACAATTATGAAAGAAATCTACTTGTCAACCAGGTGTGAATAGCTTTTGTGATGAAAAGTTTTCACAAGTACCTGCAAAATCCCATCAGTTATAGAATCGTAACTACAGTTTCCACCTCTGTTGTGTAAATAAACAGGAAGTGGAATGATTAGATATTAAAAATATATAATTTTTTATAGCCAAAAAAAGGCTAAGCTTCTTTTAAGCTTCAGTGGGCAACAATTTTTTGGCATCATTGGGCAAAAATCCCCTAATTACCTTTCAGCATATTGTAATTCAAGTGCTCTTAGAGAAAACTAGACTCCTGCACCTCCTCATGGCTCTGTTTTCAGGCTTTAAAACATCGAGTCTGTTATCGGGAGACTTTGACCAATCACAGGTCATTTCAGAGAGAGAGCGTTCCTATTGGCTGTGCTCTGGCCAAAAACTTTTTTTAATCATATTTGCTCCATTTCTACCCAGTGCAGCTTTAAAGGAACAGAGTGTAGGATCTGGCGGTATCTAGCGGTGAGCAGATTACAACTTCTCCCCTGTGCCAAGCGTGTAGGATTGAGAGAGAAACGTGTGATCGGCCCTCTCTAGAGCCAGTTAATGTAAGAGTAGAGTGCTTAGAGTGTGTGTTTTTGTACATGGGAAGTGAGTGGTGAAGCAAGAGAGAGAGAGTGGCGGTGACAGGAACGAGTAACGTTATCGACTCCGGCCCAAGCTGGCCTGAGCTACTGTTGAAACAAGGCGGTGCAACATGGCGGACTCCGTGAAGAGGACAAGCCCTCTATGTATGTAGATATAAATTGGCCATTGTTGTTCAGGTTTCTCCCTCATATGAAATCATAACTCCGTTTCTTATGAAGATGACGTCCAGGCATCTAAGTGCTATTATTTAATACTCGACTAAATCCATTAGCTCTGTTTTCACAGATGTAAGAAGAATCAATCAAGCTTTAACTTGGAGGTGAATGAAAGGGTAAAGTAGTTGACAAAGGGAAGAACAACTGTTACGCTGGTAGTGTGTTTTCAGTTTCTGGATGTTTTTAGTGCTAAAGTTCTGGTGAGGTTTAAAAAAATTCAGTCAAAAAACAGAAACTACCTTCTGCCAGAGAGCTGGTATTGTCACACCTGTTCAAGCACTTATTCTACAAAAGTGTTACTCATATCAAAAGCTTATTCTATCCAGCTTGGAGGCAGGACTGAAATGGACCACAGTTAGAAAGCAGCTTTGGGTGCCAGAATGAGAAACTGCTATGCAAGGAGCGACATCTAATGTGACACGTTTACACTGTGATCCTGAAAACATTTTCAGAACGTTTCCATTAATATTGAATTGCCCTTTGATTTTTATTCACCCCGAGGAGCTGTAAGAAGAATTACATTTGTTACCACACATGTACTTACACACACACACACACACACACACACACACACACACACACACACGCACGCACGCATATGCTGTGATTAATAGTGGGTAATAGCTGAGGGGATACAGGAGGCCCAACCTCTCGTCTCCCAGCAAACATAAACTTTGACATTATCAGAGGATTTAATTAAACAACGCTTGTTCGAACCCTACCCTGAAATTAATCACTGCCACCTTCCAACATCGCAGACAAAACAAACCGAAACACAGACACAGGAAAGCAAGTGTGAATATAGATGTCAAGCGTAGATGTAACGCCGTCACCAAAGCAAGCAGACGAATTATTACGACGCACACGCAGAAACACGAGCTTCAGTTACAGACACACTGAGGAAGTGTTGTGTGAAAGCATTTATTTTTGCATCAGAGAGAAGGACAGAAAAACAATTTTTACTGAATAACTGGAATTTTAGTAAGTAAATACACCTTTTGGTTAAAAATAATAAATGAATAAAAGCATAAAAGCACTCAGAAAAAAAATCTGAAAATTGAAAAAGCTTTGACTAATGTTTGTCTGAACCGCTACTAAATCACTTGGTGATGTTTTTCTTTGTCGGCAGACGGGAGTAACTCGATGTGACATTTTATGCATATTGCCTGCCCTTTAGACGGACAATTCATCTCTTCACTCTTTGTCTCAGTCACCCCTCCCTCTATCCTCTCTGTCACCTTTACCTCCCAGTTTTTCACCTGGGAGGTTGAAAGTAAAAGACCAAAGAATTTTGTTTCGACCCAAACTGTTCGGCACGACTACCCAACCATTAACCCTCCAATTAACCAACAAAGCAACTATAATTTACCCCCTGCATTTTAGAATTTGTGCCATAATCTTGAATGAATGTTTTCCCTTATTTGTTCCTTGGCAACTACTCAGTATTTTCATGCGTCTTATTGCAAAGTGTTACTAAAATACTATTTAAAATTTAAAACATTATAGAAAACCACTGGTAGATAGTGGAGGGAGCAGAAAGGTGAAGAAGGGATAGTGGTTATTCTGTGTAATTTTCTGCATACACTAAAACAACCCTGACTCCTTGAAATCCTATTTTTATACAGTGAATGTGTTTTGACAGTTACCCTTTGAAAGGATAGTACAGTACAGTAATTGCTGACAGGATGATGCTCAACATAATGATCAAGGTTAAGGGAAGAATCCTTTTTCAGTTAAATGTTAAAAGTGCCAAAACATAACCATAAAAAAACAGCATGTTTTAGTTGCTAAAAGCAGATAAGTTGAAAACCAATGAAATATGTTGTCAGGCAACGCTTTGCAGATTTGTTTGCAACTTGACAAATACGCATGTTAGCATTAAAACTAGAGTTGGTATTTATTCTTCATAAAACATTTTTGAAGCAATCAATAAATCAATAAGTCCAATCATTTAATTCAGCCCGTATGAAATGGTTGGACGGCCTACCTGCCTGTCAACCTGTCTACATGCATGCACTCTGTACTCTGAGAGCTGTGAGTACTAAACACTGAAACACACCGCAAAGACTACAGCCAACAGCCAGTTAGGACGTACGTTCTGCGCCTGCGTGAGATGAAATAACGCTCCACACCGGCAGGTGGCGGTAGTCTGTATTTGTCATTCAAAAGGGGAAAACAGAAGATCGAGGACGGTGGATATACAAGCCGTTGTTATGATACGTACATGAAATAAAGCAGCGTTTGCTGTCCATTTCCACACCACTATCACTCACCACTTTTCCTCTTGACTTTACTCGTTGGCTTGCTTTCCTCACTTCCATTTCTCTTCTCGTGCACTGATTCGTTTAAACTGAAGAGCCAATCAGAGTGATTTCTCTCACCGACGGGATTCAACATGGTGAATCGGTTGGGAAAACTCTGTCATGGGCAGACTAAAGCCAACGGTGTGAGACACACCGAAAAAACTAGGCTGACGGACGCTCACCGACGGCACCAACCTCTGCGACTGTTGACTTGGTGTGACAGGGCCTTAAGAGACTTTTGGAGCTAGTGCTGCTAGCTACTTTCATTGTAAAAGAGTTGGCAACACTGGGTTGGGTTTTTTGGTTGGATAATTTTTAAAGTCTAGCGTACTCTTGCTAGTTTCTTAAGATTACCAACTCTAGCTTTAAAACAATGCAGCCGTATTCTAACAGCTCCAGTAATTTAGTGGGTGGTTTCAAAACCAGAAAGTAATATGTCGTGCATGGCAAGGAGCGTGATTTCGCCCACATGTCCAGGGGGCCGCTGGGAGAACCTACTGCCAGACTCTCATTCTCACCTCCTCTTCCCTCCCTCCCTCCCTGAGACGGACAGAGGACAGTCACAGACGGAGGGAGGTGTTGGCTGAGTGGAAAAAGACACAGGGAGGAGTGAAAGAGAAAGGAGACCAGATTAGATAGAAAAGGAGAGACTGTGAGAGTGAGAAGAGGAGTTCTCTCAGGGCAAAAGGATGATAATTTTAAAAAAGTAATTTCCAAAGTGAATAAAAAAATGTACGGACACAAAAAAGACCGAAGAAGAAAAGCTGCATGTTGTATTTCATCTCATAAATGTATTTGTTGAATGATCAATTAGCATGATATTGAATTATTTGTTGTTGTGACAACGTCATGGCTGCTGTGGGAATCTGTTTATAATCTGCAATTTTTTAATTAAAAGATAAACATGAAGACTGAAGTGAATGCAAGTGAAGTCAGGGAGAAAGAGACAGAGACACAGAAAGAGCAGAGGAACAGAAATCGCTCTTGAGATTGGAGGTGGTGAGTATGACAGCGTTAATTAAACAGCTTAGCCCTGAAAAAGACACTACTCTTCCTCTGGCGATCACTCTCTTCTCTTCCCTCGCTGTCTCATTTCTTCCTTTTGCATTATCTTATACTCCCTTCTCTCCCTGGTACTCTATTTATCATTGCCACTATCTGCTCCCCCCCCACCTCACCGTCTTTTTTTTTGCTGCAGTGTCTCAGTTACAACACGTCCTCATACCTAGACGATTTAAAGTTGTGAAACGGTCGCAGTTTTAAACCCATGGTTGATGTTGTGAAACGCAACTACTTGTGTACTTATGTTTAGGAAAAGATCACAGTTTTGGTTAACATAAGTACGTTTGATACGTGACGCAGTTACGACGTTACGTACATGACGTATATGTGACTTGGTTACGTACTAATGTAGTTATGTGATGCAGTACGTGATGTGGTTATGTACTCCCGTAACATACGTAACTTAAAATTAGTCCATAACTTAAAGCTGCAAGCTCCTATCACACTATGGCCACTAAAGGCAGACTGGCTGACATCAAACGTAAATATGGGCTGTAGTAGAGTGCTAAAACGTTGAAATGAGTTAGCATTTTAGCACTTCCGGTTCCCTCGTCTCGAAGTCAATGGGTTTTTTGAATGGGTTTTTATTTAGATGTCTGAAATAAGGTCCGTGGTTAACACAAGCTGAAGAGATTTTAACGTTTTGTTTGACAATATAAAAGGTCAGTAAATATCCCACTTGTGAATTTTGAAGCTTTTATGTGTCATAAAAAAGGCGGTTGCTAACAAGTGGCTAAATGAGACTACTAAACGCGATCACGCCGACTCGTCCTCCTTTACAGCCTCGTTGTTTATACCCACGTTCAATGGACCGTGGTGTAGTTCGTCTACAGCCTAACGTTAGCTTTTTACTTCTGGCGATTGTATTCACACTTCAAAAATCACAACAGTAGTAGTGTTCATTTGTGAAGGCAAATTGCTGAATAAAACGTGTAAGCATCATAAACATTTGTTTGCCACAGAGCTCATTTTCTGCAATAATCCAAAACCCAATGGAAAAATCCATTTGATTTTTAGTCGAGAGAACCCATGGCGATGCTAACTTCCTGGCTGACCAACAAACATACGTCATCCCTGCAGACCTCTATAAGCTGCTTGACGCAGACGACCAACCTATGAGGACGGCTTGCTCAGTTAATGTCTATAGATGCTGAGTTCCTGCATCAGTTAGAAATGTGCTCTTGATGGTCTCTTTACTCTTTTAAGCCTTATTTGAAGTAATCATATTTTGCTGTTGCACCAGAGGCAAAAGTCTTTCATAACTGATCTTATTTTTCCCAAACTGTTCTGTTTGTTCATCACTGATGTGTAAAAATAGCACGACTTGTGTAACACACACACAAAAAAAAGGAAAAAAACCTCAAGAGGGGGATTTTGGCCACATCCTGACTGGAGTTGACACTCCTCTCAGGTGGTTCAGGACCAAATGAGTGACCCCTGTCAGTGCAATCCACACACCTGACTAAAAATACCCAGGGGGCCGTTAGGCTTAGCCCCGGACGAATCAGAGGTCCGGGCAGCAAACAGCCATCTGACCACGAATGCCCCCGTTGACAGCAAAGCACCTGAGCTTTCTGCCGACAGCAAAATGACAGATTAGGGAGGCGGCAGGGAGAAGAGCTAAATACACCTGATGCCGCCCACCTACTTCTTCTCTATTCTTTCTTTTTACCTTTCTTCCTCCACCTTTCCTATACTACTGCTCTTCTCTTTTTGGTACTGTATAAGAAGGCACAGTATTGTGTCAACAGTAGCCACAATACCCTTGCTGCTGAAGGTGCAATCACGGAAATTGCACTTAGTTACATCATCGTCTCAAATATTAGTCCAACAACAGCCCACAACACAGTGCTGCAGTATGTTTTTGTTGTTTATATCTGTGAATAAATAAGATTAAAATGGTAGACATGCTGTACTATGAGCTATGTTGCAGAACCAAAGACAAGTGTGACCAAAGGGTTAGATGAGGACCATAAAAATAGATTTCTTAACTAACTTTATCCAGTGTCCACTGCCCTGCTGGCCGCTTCACTTCAACACTATTAAGCTGTGTTGTGAGTTATACTGTAGGTGTAGTTTTAACAGGCTTGTGGGCAGAGGAAGCTTTCGAGCTGGCATTCGCGCAGGCATTTATGCATCATTTGTGTTGTTGTTCACAAGGCAGCTGAGCCAAATGTTGCTGTTATTTCCCCGATGATTTGAGAACACGTTCCAGAGGCGGCGGTGGTGATCAGAGCACCAAGTGTAGACATTCTCTTCAGGTTATTTTAAATGATGAATCGTACTGGAGGGGCAAAAGTTCCCCGGTGAATGTTCCTCGGATATTTTTGCTTTTCTGCACCGAGTTTGCTTTAGGCAACCTGTAATTGCCTTAATGGAACTGCACAGAGTGTGTACTTTGCAGGGTCTCATTTGCATGTGTGATGTCTTTGTCTCAGTAGGAGTTGATTTATGTACAACTTGTGTCCCTGCGCTCCCAAAGTTATGTTTCCTGCTGCAAGACAACACATGATCACTACATTTTATGAGCTGAAAACTTGAGAAGAAGAAAACAACAGAAACTACACTATTCTTAAAGCAGCTATAATCAATATTTTTATAACAATGTATAAGGTGACCCTGATGAAGACATGTGTTGGTCGCAACGCGTTGGTCATTTTAAACAATTATAATAAAACATTTTAATTTTGTTGAAACACTACAGTGTACCTCGGATTGTTTTTGAGGTATACTTGCATTTTGTCCTTTTTTAAAACCATAATCCACCCATGCAATAAGCCCTTCACAAGATTGAATAAGCCTAATACACCCGAAGGATCCAAAGAGCACCTGTATGTGATTACCACAAAGACCCAGCGACGCTTCTACTCAATTGTCTTCATACACTTCTAGGGACTTTTTTCTTTAGAAAATATCTAAATTAAAACAGTAAGAATGTTTGATTTTCAGCACGTATGTTGTCAGAGATGTCCTGAAGTCAAATATATCAGTAATTGTCAGGCATTACTTTTTTTTTCTTTTCTTCCCAGCAGCCCAAAAATCAAAGAATAAATAAAATTCCCTCACAATTTTGTGGTATTTTCTTTTTAATTTGTCATTTTTTATACTTCTGGTGAATATAATCCAATCAATCTTATTTCCATATATGTATTCTGTATATACAGTTCCCTTTGTTAACACCTTATTTTGAAAACCGGACTTAGTTGCATGTGTATACTTCTGCTAACTTCGCCAAATCAGCTCTGTTCTCTTTAAGCATCCATGGTCAGCTCCATCGGGGCCCTTTGACTGTATTTAACTTAAATGTCAGTATATGGGTGCTCTACAGTCGTAGCGTCAGCCGATTTGACCACGGAGATTAGGGTGACGGCTGGCTTGACCGCGCGTTCAACATTTCCTGTCCGTGACGGAGTAGGCATGCAGCTTTAGCCGTGATGTCTAGCTCCGCTTTTCCAGGCAATGTGTGAAACCCAAAGTGTTTCCATACTCTGAACCAAAGTCAGAAAATGGGCAAAAAAATATACATATACATAATACATTACATCCATTCAATAATCTATTACTAGAGTGAAACCCACACAGATACTGACGGTGTGTGACTGCGGAAAGTGATTCGTCTATTGTGCCGACCACTTAAATGATGACAGTGTGTGTTCACTAGCGCAGAAGTAATACCTCGACTTTAAGTAGCTGATTGAAGGATGTGACTGCCCAGATAAACACCTCAGAGTAATCCCTGACTCTCCAGCTGTACACAGCTCTCAGCGGGTTGATGGGAACGACACAGTGGCTTACCCTCAGCTTCCACAGTTCACCGTGACAGCACCTGAACACTCGAGAGTGCTGATTGTGGAGCCACACAGTACGGTAAGTGTGTGTCAGTGAGAAGAAGGGGAGAGAAGGAAAGAAAGACTTTGATTACTGCATCTATCTCAGAATGTAGATGCTGTTTGTGTGACTCAATTCCTGACTGATCGCTTTATCTCCATTGAGAAATCCCTTTTTTCTACCACCATTCCCAGGGTATCACAGATTCTCTCTCTCTCTCCATCTCTCACTCTCTCTCTGTGTCCAGCTGGCCTCTCTCTGTGCTGGCAACTCCCACAATCCACTCACACTAACAAATCTTGATCGACTTCTCCATCACCACAGAGGTCTTTACTTTTTAATTTCAAGGGCACCAAGTGAACGTCACACAAAGTTAGCACACTTTGCTTCCCTGAGCTACTATTCAGCAGGAAGTCTTTTTCTTTGCGCGGCATTATGGAGCTTTATCACTCTATTTATGTGCAAATTGCCTGGATTGTCGGGGGTGAAACAGGATGCTACTGTGGCGCTTTGGACCTAATTGATTTTTCAGTGTTTTCCATCATGAGACCTCCTGCTGCCGTTTCCTCTAAAAGCGAAACCTCATTATTGTACTTGGGAGCGGCGCTGATTCAATATCCCTGAAATTGTTTACCGATAAAGTCGGGAAAATCCAGCTCCCACACACTGGAATACACAGCAGGTTATGACGACAGAGGAATTCCCTGCATGCAATAAACACTCTCCAGCATCACTGCCTACAAGGCGTGACGGTTACTTTACTTGACCTTAAATGAATGGCTACTCATTCATTGGTCCATAGCAATCCAAAAATTCCAACATATCTGACTCCTACAACATTGTGTGGTTCACATATTACAGTTAACACATCACATCTCTTATTCCAGCACACATATTTGAAGACTGCCTGCGTGCAAGCACTCATCTAAAAACCCGGCCTTGATCAATCAGAAAGCAGCAATTTTTCAAAATGATCTTTTACTGCAAAACTCCTTGCGAAGACTGTTTCCTACAACTCCTCAAAGTGTTGGCACAAAACAACATTTATAAAGAATTTTAGTCAAGTTTTAGACAGCATCACAGTACTGAGACTGTGCTTATTAGAGTGACAAATTATCTTTTATGTATGGCTGATACTGTTGAGGGGCGTCTGTGGCTCAGAGGTTTCCGCAGGTTGTCCACCAATCGGAAGGTCGGTGGTTTGATCCCCGGCTGCTCCGGGTCACATGTCAATGTGGCCTTGAGCTAGACACCTAACCCATAATTGCTCCCAAAGGCATAGCCATCGGTGTGTGAATGAGTATTTAGATTAGATCCTGATGGGCAAAGTTGGCACCTCAGCAGCCTCTGCCATCAGTGTGTGAATGTGTATGAATGGGTGAATACTGACATGTAGTGTAAAGCGCTTTGTGTGGTCGGAAGACTAGAAAAGCGCTATATAAATGTAAGTCCATTTACCATTTGAATGTTCCGTCCTTGTACTGCTTGACATAAATGCAGCTTTTAATACAGTTGACCATTTGAACATTTTGATTGAGAGGCTGCAGCACTGGGTTGGTATATCTGGGATGGCTTTAAAGTGGTTTTGTTCTTATTTGACAAATCAGAATTGTTTTGTTTCTAGTGGTGACCATGTCTCTCCTCACTTTTTAGTAAATTGTGGAGTCCCTCAGGGGTCGATACTGGGACCGATTTTATTTTCGCTATATATGCTCCCACTTGGATACATTATACATAGACATGAAATTTTCATTCCACTTCTACGCTGATGACAGGACAAGATCGATTTTATTTCACTTATTACTTTTATAGCGCTTCACGGCCTGGCCCCAGGATATATATCTGAACTGCTGTCTTCTTAACAACCAGTGCGCAGCCTGAGATCCTCAGGCAGGAACCTGCTGACTGTTCCCACCTCACGCTTAAAGACTAAAGGGGACCGAGTGTTTGCTGTCAGGGCTTCTCGGCTGTGAAACGACCTGCCTGAGGAACTCCGGCTTGCACCATCAGTATCTTCTTTTAAATAACTTTTGAAGAGTTATTATCTACTACTACTTTATCTACTTTATCAAAAGGTTTTCTTATAATTTCACCTTCAATTTTTGGGTTTATTTTTATTCTTAATTATTGAGTTGCACTGTACTTTATTCCTGTCGTTAAGAATAAAGAGCAGTGTGATCAATCCATTGTTTTTTAAAGTGTATTCCTCTTTTTCCTTATTATTCAAACACTACTGTGCATTTCATTGCTGTGTTTTATGTGTTAGTTTTAAAGCACTTCCTAACGCTGATTTTGATAAGTGCTACATAAATAAACTATTATTATCATATTGTCATTATGGAGCACTGATAACATGGTGGCAAAAATATAATTTTCAGGATCACAGAGGAAAAGATGGAGTTAAAGCAAGACAGGATGTGTGATGATGAACCCCATATCACAGTAGAGAAATCATCATCTGCAGTACTGAATGTCCAAATACTGCAGTGTGGTAATTTGCCTTATTCCCATTTCATTCCTCCCTGTCATCTCCTGCTGTTAAAGCACATTTTTTAGTCCCCACACCCTCGCCTCCCTCCCAGTCTGAAGAGGATAGTACATGAAGTGCATTTCTGAGCAGAGTTGTGCCATGCGACTCTACTGTTTTAAAGTCACTGTACAGCTGTCAAGTGACCTACAAATTGTCATGCTGTGGTGGCTTGACAAGGAGATAAAGACAATCCTGGGAGGACATCAGCATGTGACAGCTGCCTGCTTTCAGACGGAGAAAACTATAATTCTTTGCCACATGCTGATCTAACCTCTCTGAGAATATATTAAGGATAAATTCAGCGTTTCAGTCACCAGTTTATTACACATTGCCAACCTTATGTTTTTGCCTTTACTGTGCTGACAGTAAAGTGAAATCTCTGAACGTTTAAAGTATATGTGGCTATGTTTAAGCTTATTATAGTATATGTTTATTTTTTAATAAGTCTTAATTGATCTTATGAACATACTCTAAATGTATTTATTTATTGTAGTTAAAAATGTCCCCTTTTTCCTGTCTTGGCTAAGTTATTAGTCTCTGTAGACTCTATACTATGAGTTAATGAATATGGCTGTATGAGTTGCTCAACAGAATAATAAAAAGTCAGTCAATAAAATGAGACACGTAATGGGTTGTTGATTTGGTGCACTGTTGGTTTCATGTTAAATCATCTTCTAATCTGTAACAATGTCTGTCACATAAATCCAATTTTATGAGCATGATTTTGGATAAACGGATAAATCTTCACGTTGTTCAATAGTGTTTCATTTATTACGTCTGCAAATCACAAATTAAAGCTCCGCTATGGGGGTGGGATATGCGGTGTATGTTTCATCATGTATGATCAGCAGGTTGTTATTGAGAGTTAATAATGGTAATAAGAGAAGTTAACACAATTAAAGACAATTTATTCCCAAATGATGCACATCTACCACTGCTAATAGATGACGACTTGGTGTCTCCAGTGAGCATGAAGAAAATCATATTGTTGATTTTTCTGCTGATTCCTTAAAGCTACAGTTTGGGGTTTTTCAAGCCTGACCATTATTTCTACTGACCACGTTTTGTACTGCTGCCACAGCCCGCTGAGAACAGATCACAGATTTAACTTCCCTGCTCCATATAGTCCCTGAACACAAGCCTTTTTTTTAAAAAAAAATATTGAAAAATGAAATCTGAGCATTTAGACTATACCACGAACCAGATACATAAAACTGTAAATTCATCACTGGAAGTCGTGTACGCAAAAAGACAGAAATATACGCATATGCATTCTTTTTTATCAGAATTATAAATCATGCACATAAAAATGATGCCTGTAAATAAAAAACAATACTAAAATAGATCAAACAAAAGTAATTTATCAAAATTTAATTTATAAATGTCTGTTTCTGCCTTTTAAAGCAACATCACTCACACATGAATATGCGAAACAAACTCACATCTCTTTTAGTAAAACTAAACTTAGACTAGGTTTGCCACCATAGTCGGTGTTACCGGTGTTACACGGTGGTCGGGCACACACCGATTACATTACGTACCCACCGTCGTTTTGCCTTTTTTTTTTACAGAAATAAAACCCATTCAGTTCATTTTGGCGCATCAGCACCGTGTTATCAATACGTAGTGGGACGACGGACACTACAAACTGAAAGAGAATGCATCTGCTTCGTAAGGAGTCTCAACACAGAGCAGCAGGTGTTATATTTCACACATAGGACGAGAGAGAGTTGTCAGACAAGACGATGGCGGAGGACTTGGTGTTGAAACGAAAAGAAAAAGCACCTATTTGGCAATATTTCAGATTTAAACCCAAAATAACGTTAATGAGATAATCGTTGTGAGGAGGACGGAGCTGTGTTCGCTGCAGAGCAGCACCGGGTGGAAACATGCAGCCCCGCAGCGAAAGCTCTTACGGGGGAGGCCAGACACACAGTCACCTGGCGGTAAAGCTCAAAGTAAACGCTACATAAATTGACCATCATCTTTTCTTGTAAAATGTCCAGTGTAATCGGTAACACCGGTGCTGTCATGAGTTTACTAACCGGTGGGAAAATTTCCTCACTGTCACATCCCGAACTTAGACCTCCTTAGGAAGTTATCCAGTGAGTTGTGTGTTTTTCATTACATTTTTGGTTCTACAGGCTTTCCATACAGTCATCCATCACGGCAGCAGTCTTTTGTATTTTTTCACAGAGGCTGCAGAAAACAAGCTTACATGATGGACAGCAACAATACAGGAGCTGAAGGGTTGTTGAGTCTGAGGAAGGAGACTTCTGCACTACCTGACATGTGTGATGAAGACCAAATCAAACAACTACAAACATACAAACACATATTGATCTGGCTTGTGTGTGTCATTATGTACTGTACTGCCTACTTACTGCAGAGTGACTACACTGAATTGGCAAAGTGAGGCCTCTTCAAGCCCAAGAGTAATTAGGGTCTTACATAACCTTGGTAACCATAGTAACACTTTTACTGCTTCAAACCAATATGGATTCTTTTATTTTAGACTTTTTGAAATACAGTTGGCAAAATAAGTAGCTTGTAGTAGTTTGTGAAGTTCTGATAAACCACCAACAACAGTGGTGTTTTGTTCTCCTGGTGTGATGACAGATTACCATCTCCGTGTTTAGGCTGAACACTTGAAACAGAGATATGGTAAAAAGAGTACTTTCCCATGATGCTACAGACCATAAAACTAAATTATGCTCAACGTAAAAATATTCCCCGTGTTACCTGGTCTGCCGTCCATCATCTTTTATCTCCGTAATGCCACACGTGGGTCTCAGCAGTAACGATTGTGTAAATTCACGTGCTACACTTCATGAAACATGACATAAATCTCACTGAACGAAGTTATGATATCCTGGAATCTGGTCTGCTGTGATCTTATGAATTATTCCGTAGTGAGGACCATTCATCATTTTCCTCAGATTGCTCATAAGAACTGAAGTCACATTTCCCAGTGAGTACTTGAATGTGATTCACTACATGTATCTCTGTTTGTGTGTGTGTGTTATGTCCAGTGTCTAATGGATTCATTACCTCCTTGACTTACACAGTGGATCAGTGTGTGTGTTTTTACTCCTGCATGTATGTTCGTAAGTGAAAGCACACTTGTACTGTATGTGTCTGCTCCTTCTCTCACTCAGTACTGTGACACTGTTTTACTATGTGAAGTGACAATAGAAATGCCTCCTGTTGAGAAAGTGAAGAGGCTTCATTTTTCATGAGCACTTTGAGCACGTATGTGAATTATTGATGTCATTCTTCTTTGGTGGTAACAAAACCCCCCGATAAAGGCTTCATTGGACAAAGGATGACTACAACTTCCCCTAACTGGCAACCTTCAGAGCCGGCAATTAATGACCTCACGCTGACAGTGGTAATATGACTCAATTAAGCCCCTTTCAGACGTGAACATTGATCTGTTAAAGTAACTGCTGTGTGATAAAAGAGATCTACAGCCCTCTTGACCTCCTCAGCATGATGGGTGGAAAGTAATGCCGTCAAGAGAAAAGACGAATGTTCACACCGGCTGATGAAAAATAAAACATCTTTTACCACAAAGCTTGACTGCCATCCATCTACAGCGAGAGGATGATGTTTCATTAACTACACTAACTTGTCTAAGCACCTGATCATGTTTCTCATAAATCCAATGACTCATTAGATGTATGTTTTACGCAATCCAATAATGCCTATGCTGCTACAGTTACAGGCTTAAAACTACAGAAATATCACTTCAATATTTTTGGGCCGATGTGGTTCAGGATAAAAAGCTCACCACCTTCCCACAGAGGCTCTTTCTTCTCTTGCTGGTACAGTTGCTATTCTGGTTTTGTTTGTTGCAGACGTTGTCACACATCTCTACATGACTGATTACTGACTTCCACGTATGTTTTGTTATTGCTATGTTAAAAATAAAATATGCTTTATATCTTCCAGATATAAATCCAGACTGCTTATTGCTAAAAAGTCTGTTTGACTTCATATGGTCAACAATATAGATATATACACTCGCCGGCCACTTTATTAGGTACAAGGTGTACCTAATAAAGTGGCCGGTGCTAGTACCGGGTGGTCTTCTGCTGCTGTAGCCCATCTGCTTCAAGGTTCGA